>JAXIVJ010005500.1:0-73501 GCA_036785665.1 Chirona hameri | reverse complement strand
GATCGAGTGCTTGCCTGCGTCACATGTCGTTCAGAGAAAAGCTTAGTTCAAGTCGAAAGTTATGACTACTTACATAAAAAAACATCTTTTTCAGTATTTAAATCGCTGCGCGTAAACTGTTGGACATAGAACAATGAGACATAACCACTTTGCAGGCGAAGGTACTCTCTTTAAATTATATCTGTAACACAAAGCTGTTTGAGTAATATTTAGGCAGGCTGACAGGCGTTGCAATATTTTTGCAATATTTTTTGACTATGCTATTCTTCCCAACACCGTAAAGGATAACACGAGGACGAGTTTTCACAAAAAGAAATATACACCCGGATAGCGCCTTCTTTACTCACCACTATCCAACCTTAATATTTCTCTTCTAACTAATAGATAACTTATGATGAAGACAAACGTGAATAATTCGGCCGGGATTAGTTTGCCGTCCGCCGTCAGAGGCCCTAGCTGACGGCCAGTGACCTTGGCCGGCGAGCGTGAAACTTTCCCACGGCCGACAGCGGGCGTTTTTCATAACATATAAATCGGACCGGGAAATGGGCAGCGAAGGAATTGGCTGGCTATATAAATAAATGTGTCCTATGCTATCCGCCCAAAATATTCCGCCCCCGGTTAGTAGTTAAGTTATGAGGAATACAAACGTAAAATAATGATTCCCACTTTAACAATGAACGCTCAGTATTACGCGTCGGTGGTGTATTGAGTAGCGTCCATAATTACTAAGTGAGTGAAGCGGGTTCGATTCCGGCAGGCGCCCAGCCCTTTTCTGAAACGGGATATCAAATATTAAAATATAAATTAGCTCGCTATACAAATAAATGTTTAAATAAATACCTAAATCGGACCGGTTAATGGTCATCGAACGTATTGACTGGCTACATAAATTAGCTGGCTATATAAATGAATGGCCATATAATTTTCAGGCTATCTAGTTGCTGTAAAGGTTAGGTCAGGTTCGATTATGTTATATTTGCCGGGTGTGGCAGGAAACAATTGTAATAACATAATCGAGCCTTCTTGTTCGTGTTGGGTTAGGGCGCATAGCCTCAGCGGGCTCAGAGCGTCCGTTATAATCGAACCTGACCTAACCTATGAGCTGAATGTCGGGCTACCATATGTACCGGAAACCCCTTTATTGCCCTCATTTCTGTTTAACCAAGCAAACTATAGCGTTTTTGAAGTATCAATCGAAAGCACTCATCAGCCCAAAGACAGGCGTGCCAAAAAAAAAATCGCCACTTTGCCCATAGGAAGGAAGTTATAGGCAGACTGGTTATTGATTCAACTTTTTTGGAACGATTCAATCATGATTCATTTTTGAATCTGAATGATTCAATCGCCGTTCGATTCACGGATACAATTTTGAGAATTGATCCCTTCCGATTCAAAGAATCAAAACAAATATTTTAATCGATTCACGTTTGATTCAACATTTAAATATATTAGGTAAATTTATGTTCAAATCAATACAAATGGAAACGCATATATATAATAATTAAAACATTGTTACAGCAATAGCATTTCAGTATAAATGAATGCAGCCACTGGGACTGCATGTATTTGCCCAATTTACCAGTGTACTTGAATCGTTACTTGTGTACTTGAAAGCCCGTCCCTCCCGGGCAAGAAGTCCACGGCGCTGCGCCAAAGTCGCAGGGTGGCGTCCGAGGCAGGGTGGGGTTAAGAACACGGTAAGGACACAAACATCAAGAACAAAAGTTGCAGAGTTAGAGATTAAAACGTCTAAGAGTGAGCCAGATCTAAAAGTATGCGATATCTACAAACTGATGGAGGTTGAAACTATGCATGAACTCTGTCAGCCCGACCTTGCCATTGTTCGAGTCTAGACCAAGTAAAATTGCAGTTTAAGTCACCAGTAATAAGAATGGGATCGGCAGACATTAAAAGCACACGTTGCAGTTTGAGATTCGAGGACAGTCCAAAATCAGCTGGATAGAGTGAGTAATGGTATGACGTGGTGGTCTATATGCCTGCACATAAATTAAACCCGACGCCCACGATTATCTAACACTGACAGCCACAGAGTTTCAAGTTTACATGTCCTACAACTGCACACCGACTGGAGTCTTTTTGACCTTTAAACCGTCTTACTGAGGACTGCGACCCTCCGTAACCCCTGTCATCAGAACGGTCCGCCCTTGATAACAAGTGTCCCGGAGAAGTTGACATATCTAGAAGTAGTTTTCCGGTTTCAGCCCAAGTCTCCGTTAAAATGCAAACATCGCAATTAAAATGTTCAGATCATGGCGCAATGATAAAATATTTGGCTTGATGGACTGTACATTAAAGCAAGAACACACAAACCCCTCACACCCACTGCTCCTCAGCGACCGATGGCCGTTCCTGTCCCCTACGATGACGCCTCCCTCCACGCCTCCCCCTGGCACGTCCACGGCCGCCGCGTCGAACAGTCCGCCCGGACCCCCACACCACCAGCTGGCAGCGCGGGGGCAGCTCCACGGCGCGTGCGCAGGTGGTGCAGCCGGCCGGCAGGCGATAGGAGCCGCCGGATTCCCACGGCGAGCTGTGCCGCCACGGGAGAGAGGCCCGGCACGGCGGCCCGACGTGTAGAATGCGCACCAGGAGCGCGAAGAGAAGCAGACGAAGAAGGTCCGAATCCATCAGGCCGGATGCACGGGCAAGAACGTCCGCCGAAATGTCCGACGCCAGTCCGTCGCAGCGCTAGCTTACAAGCGGCCACCGGTCCCAGGTTACCGGCCCCACGACTCGGTCCCCGGCTTGCTGCGCCGGGTAACCTGCACTCTAGGCAGGGGCGATGTCTGTTGTCATGGTCAGGGTCAAAGTCACGGCCACCACAGACGGTCAGGCCACAGACCCCAGACCCAGAATCAGCTGATGGTCGAAGCGATCAGCTGATCGGTGTAAACAACCGGCCGCCGCCGAGTCGGGACAGGGCTGAGCGGGCCGATCGAGGCAACCAGCTCAGCGCCGAACAGTCGGACGAATTCGGACACCCCGCGATCTCCGAAGAACAGCGGGCTTCCCACAGCACTCAGACGCAGTCACACCTCACGATCACACTCCAGTCTCACGGGACGGACGAAGGTCGGAACACGCTCGCTCAGGTAAGGAGGCGAGCTGCCCGTAATCTTATGCAAAAGCGCTTGTTCTCACATTGCAATCACCTCCGGAGATTGGGGGGTGGGGGGGAGGGGGAGGGGGAGGGGAAGGAGGAGGGGGGAGGGGGAGGGGGAGGGGGAGGGGGAGGGGGAGGGGGAGGGGGAGGGGGAGGGGGAGGGGAGGGGGAGGGAGGGGGAAGAGCGGGCAAGGCTGAAACACACTCCGATCACCGTCTTTGTTCCACAAAACACATGCAAATTACCGTCGGCAATGCCGTTGATCTAATTCAGAATTAAAGGAAATAGTTCACCTTCGGAAAATTTTCAGAACACGATTTTGTTATATTTTTTAATACAGTTTCTTTTTTTCTTTTCAAAAATGGTCCTACATCGCGTCAATTCAGGACAGAAGGTCGTACATTATTAATGTTATGGTGTGCGTTATTGGTCTGCGCATGCTCAGACCAGTGCTGGTACTCTCAGACGGTACGGTATATCATATATGCGCCGCATTCCTTCGCCAAAAAGTCAAATATCTTCGGCTGGAGAGTCTTTTCAACCAAGACAAGTTGGAGATAAGGATTTCTCAACACGGGCTACAAAACTGCTATTCCAGTTCAAAACCCTATGTTGAAGGTGAACTATTTCCTTTAAAAGATCATGTAAAAAGTGGCAGGATTGCCGCCACCTAGCTCCAAAGTTGGTGGGCCTCGCCCCCCCAGGTTCAAAGTTGCGGGGGCGAGTTGCCCCCACTGCCCCCATGGCTCCCACGTCCCTGCCCACATATGTATGGTGGTGGACGGTGGTGGTGTGTCGTGTGGTGTTCAAGGCCCGGTGGTCCGGAGCTGAACACGGTGAACGGAGGTTCAGGCCGTGGGCGCTCCCTTCTCAATCCTGGTGATCCAACTCGGTGACGAACGTAAGGTCGGTTCCCTTCAGCTTCTGCTCCAGCCACGCGTCGAACTTGACCGACATCTCGGTCGTGAAGTGGTTCTTCCAGTCTCCCGTCTTCCCCTTCCTGACGAAGTTACCGCGGTCCTTGTGCATCACGCCCTGCAGCTTCAAATGCTCCATGTTCGCGTACAGGTTTTTCTTGAAGTTGTCGATGTGCAGATGGTCGGCGAGTCTGGCTACCTGCTCGTCCGAGTAGGACTTGCCCAGGAACTTGGCCACCTTGCGGACCTGTGACTTCAGGTCCCGCTTCATGTCTTCGTAGAAGATGAAGCACATGTTGGGGTGGTGCCGCAGGTTCCAGGCCTCGATCATGTGCTCGATACACGGGTTCAGCTTGATGTTGCCGTCCATGAAGTGCTGCATGAAGAGCTGAAATACGGGATATTTTGTTAGAATAGTGTTTGTTGTAAAAAGTGCATTTGGACTTAGACTGGACGGTAAACATGATGCTGTACCTGCCTTTTTAATTCCTTTTAAGAACATGCATTGCACGTTCTCTGAAACGTATGTTCAGACCATGTATTAATGGACCTAAGCAATGACATGTAGCGATGCTATTGATAAGCGATGCTGCTCGAATTCATACGCTTGAGGTGCCGTGGGAGCTGACCTCCAGGTTTCCGGTGAAGCCATACGTCGCCATCAACCGTGTGTGGTTGTAGAAGGAGACGCAGACGTCCTTGGGATTCCTGGCCACGTAGACCACCTTGCAGGTGTCGATCAGGCGCGGGTTGCTCATGGACAGTGGCAGGTGCGACTTGACGAACTGCTGGGAGTTCGTATCCGTGTTCCCCGCCACCGAATGCGTGGTGATGAAGCGCGCCGCCAGGTCCTTCGGCAGGAACTTGAGGCCGTCCTTGTCCACCACGACAGGGACTTCGGGGTACACACACCTGTAGAACAGAGCAAGTGTAGTTCAGACCGATACGAAGTGTGACTATCATTGCCTCGACCTTCGTTTTACGAAAATGAATTATGAAAAATATGATTGATAATGCATTAGCATACAGACACGTGTACTTGATGGTGCCCTTGATTTACACCTGTTTTTATCTACTCCTTCGCTGATAAACCGATTTTAGATACGAAGTGTTAAGCTGCTCAAAATTGAACGGCGCTTCAAAGACTGGCAGGAAAATGCTTTCCGATTAAAACGCATCATTGCGTTTGGGGCTGGCGGAATCGACCGATCGCTGATTTAGACCTTTGCGGCTCCCGTACCGATACAATTTATCTTCCGCTATTTGAAATAGAAGATCTTGTTGCATGATTATGATCGTTGCACGTGATGCAAGGGAGTAGGAATGCCATGAAGAGTGTGGGACTGTGGAAAAGTGGGGCAGTGAACTCCTACCTTCTCTCGTTTTGATAGAAAGCTAATCCTCCTATGTATGTATTGCATTGTATATTATATGTATTTGCCAATTTCAGTTTTCTCGTCTTGGTGTACCTTTGGCTCGCAAGTTTCCTCATTTAACGAAATACAAATTTTAGTTAACATTGTACCGAAATACCGAAATTGGGGGCATGACCCCTTGCTCCCGTCCCCTGACACATTTGTATATAGTTTTAGTCACGCGATGTTGCCATACGTTATTTCTTGGGCACCATAATTTTCAATAATGCAGCTTCTGGCATGGTGACTGTGTTAGTGTAAGATTAACGACGCTGCCGACTATCCAACTAGAAGGAGAAGTAAACGGTGTTTAACCCTCGCCCTACGGGGAGCTTTCCTCACCTTCGCCCTACAAGGGGGGTCCTAAAAGACCCCCTTGTTAACTTCGAAACCAAGCAACATAGAGCAATGCGGTAAGAGCCAGCATGTTTCCTGTCATGAGAGGAATCTAACAGTATGCGATGTTTAGGTTTCAGGTTATCGGGTGACCTTCCAGGTCAAGTGAATGACCTGAGATCGACCACGTCCAAAAATAGCGATTGTACAGGGCGCTTAGTATAACTTCCTAACCGAGAGAGATAGAGAGACACCGTAAACAGTAACGTATTGCCTGTCATAAGGAAAATCCAAAGGCATCACAGTTTGAGTATCTAGGTCAACTGGTGACCTTTGGGGTCAGGTCAATGACCCTATGTAGTCTGACATGACCTTGACGAAAAGGTCATAGGTCACGATCTAATAGTCGTATAGGTACACTTCAAATTTAATCTTGATAGGATATGTATAATTGTTGTAAACTCAACTACTGAAAATATCACCAAGATGCGCCGCATGTGTAAAAAGTTATTCAATAAAAACGTCAGGGGCGGGGTCGTTTTAGGACCCCCCGTAGGGTGAGGGTTGAAGGGAAATATTCACATTTTTCCACACAAATGGAGTTATTACTTGAAATCGACAGACGAGACCAAAATATACAGTAAATTCATCACATTTTGCATATAAACATTCCTACCGAAAGATATTTCAAGTTAAAGTTGATAAGCGATCCACGCTTATATTCGTCGGTACTCTCAAGTACATGGTAACGAATTTCGAATTCCGGACTTCATTCGTAATGTTTTTTGACAAAATTGTATGGAAATTGTATTGCACTCTGTCTATTGTGATTGTGTGCCAATATATCCTTAAAAACCCATAAATATTGAATACAAAGGTAACCAAATTAGCAGTTAACTTATGCACCTAACGGCGTCCTAGTTAGTGGTTGCGACCATCAACTTTTGAAAATTGGTTAATTTATTTTCAACGTTGGGAGTTTTGTATAATCAGATCAGAGTCAGCGAGGAGAGCGAGAACGCGGCAACGAGGTAAGGGAACGTCCGTATGTATGCATTCCTTACGTTCAAGGTGTAAGCGAACAAGTGACGAGGATTTTAAAACCTTATGCGAAAATAAGTACAAAGCCGGGTGCCAGTTTGAGGGATAGATTGGTTAGGGCGAAAGACAGGCTGGGGAAGAAAAGCAAGGCAGGTGTGGTATCTCAATATCAGTGTCAGTGCGGTATGATTTATGTCGGGGAAACTGGTAGGAAGCTGGGGACGAGGGAGATGGATCATAGACGGGCGATAAGCAAGGGGAATGAGGATCATTCTGGCATTTCGAAGCATGTTTTGGAGACGGGGCATGAGATTGCCTGGGATGAAGTCAGGATAGTTTGTTATGAGAACAATTGGCATAGACGCATAGATGTAGGTTAAAATGTGCATTGTATGTATGTATGTATGAGGCGTGTTTGTAGTGTTACCGAGTGTGCAATCTATGTCACGGCGAATTTGAACCCATTACGAATGTTACATATTACCTGTCTATTATATATATATACTTATTACGAATGTCACAGTGAATCACTGCGAATACGAATGAAATGTACGTATTACGAATTACCTTTATATTGTATACCTACATATAACGAATGAAAAGTATGTAGTGTATGCGTCTGTGCGTGTTTTATGTATTATATTAGGAAGGAAGGGTTAGGGATGTCGTGACTTTCAAATCCGCCTTTTAGAGGATCTAGAGGAATAATCCACTGTGCTTATGTATTTATAATGTCAAATATTGTTTTGAGTGTGTGAACTGTGTACCCCAACCAGGCTGACGAAGAGCACAGTAGTGTTCGAAAGCTTCCGCTACAAATATTACAACTGGTGTACAATATATGTATATATAGAGTTTTGTATAGTTTTGTCTCTGGCTGTATATAACACGATGCTTTAGCTTATCATGAAAAAATAATTATTTCCCCAAAAATATCAACAAACAATGGAAAAACTTGCAATGAAATCGGAAGTTCACTTATGAGTTATGCACCGAACGGCGGCGTATTAAGTGTCGGCGATTTATTAGTTGACCAATCAGGGACGTTGTCACGCTTCTTGGCGCACTTACTTCATTTATGGCCCTATGTCTTATTTACAAATCAACATTGAAACCAGATATAGTGATAGATCATACTGTTCGTCACTATATGTAAGTACATATTTTTTTAATTTCCCAAAATTTATTTTTTTAAATAGAAAAAGTTGTGATTTCACTTTTAAATTGAGGCACGATCAATTTGATACTGTAGCGTGCAGTCGGGCTTTGCAACATTGCATCTCCCCCCCCAATTTTTTTTTTAAAATGATTTTTTCATCAAATATTTCACTTTTCTTCATATTTTCCTTCGGACTGATTTTGGGCCGCTGATTATAGTAGTGGTGGAATTAGGGTTCTACGACTTCATCTGCAACAATTACAGCGTCTTGCAACACTCTGCAACAATCTGCAACATTTTATAAGTATTGCATGCGGGGGTTTCTTGACGGCGAATTGATCCGTGGTATTGGCGATCCGCTTCCGAACTTGGCTCTTGTCGCTTCCGAACTATCAACTTTCTTGGAATCCCACGAACATTTGTGAATTTCTAACGATTGCAATGCGCTTCATCTGACCTCGCACATAATTAATTTGTGAAGAGGCTGGCCAGTCGTTAATCAACATATAGGTCTCTCGCTGCTCGGATAAAGGTATGTCATGATGGTCTTTGGAGTTCGATTTGTGGTGGACATTAGGATAGGGTCTCCCACGACGTGGACTACCGGAGTACCTATTTACAGATGATCCGTCACGGGGTCCCTACCTCACGTCGGCTCCCGTAATCCGCCCAACGTCTAAAAGTCCCTTTAATTTCTCTCTGATCTTTACATCCCCACAAATACTATATCCTCCCCCTGATTGCCTCCCAGATCTTAACGTTCCTACGGATACAATTCCCTTTCCCTTGTTATATCTGAATATCCTGTCTTACTGCGCCCCCTAATCACTTCTCAACCGTTTGCACAGCCTACTAAAATTCCGCGGTCGCATGGCTCAGAGCTACTTGTCTCAATTTCGGCCGCTTGCGCGTGTCGACTTATTGCAATCACCTGGCCAGCGCGATAGATCTATTCAGGCACGTGGCGGCCTTTAACATTCGCCACGTCGCCACTAATCCTAACCCTTCCGTACGTCATGGTGCCTTCGCGACATCATTCCCCGATCGCCCGGTACGACCTGGGGAATTCCATGATGGACATAAGACCTACACATTTTATCCGAAGGTTGGGAAGACAAGTGTGGCATATTGTGGCACAAACAACATAAGATATGTCAACCGGCATACCTCGCAAGCCCTCCTCGATGGACTTAACTTTGCCCAGCTCACCCGCGCTCCGCCCTGCCTGGCCCCCTTAATCACCTCTTCTCGACCTGCACCACCGCCTAATAAAACTCCGAGGTCGCGCGACTCAGAGCTACTTGGCTAAATTGCGGCCGCTTGCGCGTGTCGACTTATTGCAATCGCCTGGTCGAGCGCGATGGACTTATTCAGTCGCACGGAGGCAATCACCCCTCACCGCGCCCCCACTGATCCTAACGTCTCCGCACGTTGCGATCTCGTTCGAGTTAGCGCCACCCGGTTGGCCGGCACCACCTGGGTAGCTTCGCGATGGACATACAACCTATAATTTCGTCCGAAAGTTGGGAGAACAAGAGCTGCACGTTGCGATACAAAGCGCCATGGCCTGATCGTTCGGCGTACATCACAGATTCCCCTCGATGGACATAGATCTTCTCCTCTTGGGCGGCATCCCCTCACCCACTCATCACCAGCTTCCCACATCTCAACCACCGGTCTCCACTTTGGCGGAACAACCCCTCGCCCAAACCACTTCACTCCGGCGGCACCATCCCTCGCCCAACGCACCTCAGCGGCACTGCATCGTTGGACTCACCCGCTCGCTAGCCCAGGCGTCTTACAGCGTCAATATCCAGCTATTAGTTATGACACGATAGCCGCTCCTTTAAAAAAACTCCCTCTTTTATTCTCATTCCGGGCGCTCGAATCCATACCACCACATACCTCCCTCGTTTGACAAACCCATAAGTCCATCAGTGAAAAGATCGTTGCTAGCAGAGTATAATCACGCACAGGGGCGCGGCTCATATCTGCCTCGTCCCGGCTAGGATAGTTGTTATCTTCCACGTTATCACCTCTCGATCCCTCACAATTCCCTCGTAAGTTCGACGATGACGGGACTGACCTTGACATCAATAAGCCAGTGCGCACGCGCGTAGATGACTCAACTTCTTACGGCTATATTTCATGCCTCCTCATTTGGCCTGCTCGAATGCCGATGGACTTCATCTCGTCTCCGTGCAGGTAAGATATTTTGATATATTCCTCAAGGATTTATCATTCGGAACTGCAACTATGACTCGCTTTATGGGGATCTTTTCCGCCAAATTCCCTTATTCTCTCTAGCAACCTTTATCACGCATGTAGAAACGATAACTGGCATAGTGGGTTACTCGGTCTGATGACGTCATGTAGGGCCATCGCCCAGCGTGCAATCACAGCTAGATACCAATTTCCCTCATTGCCACATTTCTCTAGAAGCCTCTCACGCATTTAGTAACGTTAACTCGCATAGTGGTTGCTCGGTCTGGTGACGTCATGTAGTGCTGTCTCCTAGCTTTCAATCACGGCTAACCAATGTGTGGTCTTGTGCGAGACGCTAGGTGTGCCGCGATTGGCTGGTTTCACTGACGTCACACTCCGGCAGTTGACCCCGGGTATACTTGAACCTGGTAAAGACTTCCTGAGGACGTCATTTTGATATATCGTATCTGGTCCACTGAAGGCATTCCGCTATGTAAACCTGATCAGATGGTTTGTAAGCCCCGGCTATTATATTCAGACTGCATGAATATGATAGATGTTGCAGTCTATCTACCCTTCTAACGTGTTCATTACTTGATTGTCTCTTAATCCATTGATAAGGCATTTTGTAACCGAAGTACGGGGTTCTGTTAGATATTTAGGCAGCGTGCGAAGAATACCTGTGTTGCTGGATGATATCGCTTCTCATTTGTAGTGCTATTATCCGTTAAATGGATGTAGATTAGCATTTCCCCTAATGATTAGACCCTTGGATTTATGGTTGCTTTGTATGTAACATTCGTCTTGTCGACACATTTCTTTTCTCCTGTTTCAGGCCAAGATATAGACAGAGTTGCTACTAATACCCGCCTCATACCAGATGTCACTATCGACCCGGGACGGAGAGATGAGCTGTTGCTACTATCAATTGCTGAGAAGCGGTACTGCTATGATTCTGCTAAGAGGTAACAATTACCCTCCCCTTAAAGAGAATCCCTTCTGTTATCCTATTTTCCATATTTTTCCCAGAGGGTTGCTTGGAGATGGATCAAATGATATCTGAATTCTCCTCTGCTGTCATTCTTATATCTAATGATGTTCTATCCCAAATATGATGGGGCCCTCAACCGTGTCATGATTGGGGTAAAGTTACTGAGGAGGGCTGGTGATTTATTTGTTCTGCTCACTGCCGTCCTGCTTCCTCTTGCTTCTGGAGCCCTCACTCCTATGTTGTTAATATCTGAATAGATTCTAAATTTTGGCTTACACTAGTTATTGCACTGTATCTGAGTTACCAGTACTGCTTATGGGATTATCTCCCGAATGGATTTGAGGTCTTCACCCAGATAATTTCCTCAACTCACCAAGATTGATTAGCTCATACTTGACTTGAATCTGATAAGGAGAATTGTATGTATACAATTTACAGCTAATGAACCCAGTCGCAACACCACATGTTGGGACAAGAGACGCTCATGGGATCCCTCCTCAAACACACTTGAATCATCGTAGGAACTCCAGGAACTTCGTAGGAAATCCCCTTGATTCATTTCAAAATACAAACGAAGAGGAAGTTACCAAAATTGTAAATGACATGCGGCTGGTGGGAGGTGGTCACGATCAGATAAACACCCGAATATTTAAATCTACGTTCACAGCAATAATAGTTGAGATTGTTTATTTTATGAATCTTTGTCTACAACAGAATACATTTCCAAGTGAACTGAAAAAAGCTGTTATAAAGCCGATTTATAAAGCAGGTGATAAACAACTCTTTAATAACTACAGACCTATCTCCTTGCTCCCTGTCATTTCTAAACTTCTAGAAAAACTTATTTACATCCGTTTAAATCACCATTTAGCCTCCAATGATATCCTATCAAAAAATCAATTTGGTTTTAGATCAGGCATGAGTACATATATGCCCATACTTCTTCTCCAAGAGAAGATTACCAATGCCCTTGAGACAGATAGTATAGTATGTGGAATATACTTAGATTTGCGAAAAGCGTTTGATACAGTCAACATAGATATATTACTTAGTAAATTACAATACTATGGTATAAATCATAATGCATATAATATGATGAAATCATATCTAACTGAACGCACTCAATGTGTCCAAGTAGATCATATTAAATCTTCTTTCCTTCCAATTGAAATGGGAGTCCCTCAGGGCTCAATCTTGGGTCCACTCCTATTTATACTTTATATAAATGATTTTCCACATGTGTGTGAACAGATAACTACATATTTATATGCTGATGACACTGCTATCTTCATCGAAGGTAGAAATGAACATAAACTGCAAAATACTTTGAACACACTTATGCCAAAAGTAGCTGAATGGTTTATTGCAAACCAGTTATCTTTAAATACTGATAAAACATTTTATCAGTTATATACAAACAAAGAAGCACAAGTTGAAGTATCACTTAATTTAATGGGTACAGTTATTAAGCGTGCAAAAACCGTTAAATATCTGGGGGTATTTATTGATGAGGATATGAAATGGAAAACACACATTGCTAAACTTTACAGTCCTGTGTAGAAATGTAGGCATAATTAATAGAGTGAAGCATTTTCTCAATTCCAAGCATTTGATGTTACTATACAACTCCCTCTTTCTGTCTCATATTTATTATTGCTGTTTTCTGTATAGTAATACATACTCCTCTTATATAAACGGAATAGAAAAATTGCAGAAACGTGTTGTGAGAATAGTAGATGGACAACCTAGACTAGCGCACACTGCCCCAATTTTCAAAAAACTCAAGATTCTTCGACTTAAAGACATTGGCAACCAGCAAATGATGTTGCTATTGCACAGAAAACTTAAAGCTAACTTGCCAAATTTAATTGACCAACTCTTTGTTGTAGCACAACCTAGTAGAATTACTCGAACTATAAAACATTTTGAGGAAACATTTACTTATAAAGTATATAAAACACAGATTACTTCTTGGGCTGGACCGAGACTGTGGAACAGAGTTATGGGACCTATGTTCCCAATGGTACAGGCAGTTCCTTCTTCAAAATACACAATTAAAAAGGTATCCAAGGATTACTTTCTTAGTCAGTACTAATAAAACTGGTATCATTATTCATATTTGTATTATACAGTGATGACATGCATTTGACTGCATGATTTGAAGATTGCAATATAATTAGTAAAGTAACAGTAAGCTAGACAAATGCATATGTCTCATCATATAACCTTTCACTATTAAAAAATAAATTGCATATACTATATAGTATGAAATGCATTTAGATACCTAGTATCTATTGGTTAATACAAAAATATATGTTTTCTATGTCCAACCACCCTCCTGGGACTGGCTTCTTTGGGCTGCCCAACAACAAGCTTTGCTTAGTTGGGCAGCCTGTTTGGAGCTCAGTCCATGACCAAGCCGAATTTTTTGACCAGCTAGGATTGCAAACCCTTTGTATGACTGATCCCTTTCCTAATACTAACACCTTGTATGGAAGTGTGAATGAATAACTGGTCCTGGGAAGTAGGGGGCAGTCATTAACTGAATTCAGTTATGACTACTTTGCCATCTCTTATAATACTCTGTACAAACTAACTGCATGCTTTTTCTCCCTCTGTTTTGGCTTATTTACGTTTCTTTCCATCTCTTAGCTGGGAGTGCCGCGACTTGTTATATTCTGTTGTCTGGCGTTAACGCAAGGTTCTGTGTGTCGTTGGGATAGAGGGAGGGGGCACTCCTGGTCACCTGTTATTGGGTGGCGGCATATAAAAAAAGAAGAAGAAAAAAATCAAATTCGCTTCTGTTCCACTGCCTCCTCTGTTGTCATTGGCTTCCTGGTGTCTATGTGTCTGTGTCTGTTTTCAAATCTGTGCCCGTGTCCGTCTGTGTCTTTGTCTGTGTCTGTGACCGTACTGAACCTGTCTGCCGCCCGACATTACGTGATGCTACCGCAGCGCCACCTAGAGCGTGAATAAGCAAACTGTCCCAGCGGCATTTGTCGCACGCATTTGGTCCGCATTAGCTTGTCATAGGTGATCTACGTCCATGCTCCGGTTCGGCTATCAATAGCGAAGGGAGATGGACATTACCCTGGATTCAATGATGCATCCCTCACGTAGACCACGCCCTGATCTCGCGATATCTCTGCCTTCCAGAATGGTCAACTCATGTCCTCTGTCTGACTTCACAGATAGAGGCTGTGACTCTGCCTTGATGAGGCGGCTTCGACTCCAAGCCTGATGCTCCGCTCCTCTGCATGCTGTGGCATCCGCTTGAACGTCTGCAGACCACCTTCGATTCCGAGGGAGGCGGTCAGCAGAACCACTGTCCCCAGCACTGTCCGCCTCGTGATCCCTCCGGCGTCCGCCGCCCGTTCTCCGCCGTCAGTGCGATTCTAGTAGCGACGGTGGCGCCCCCTCATCTCCTTAGAGGCTTCGCCGACAGGTGGCGATAGATGGCTGGCGTCTCTGCTCCGAACGAGTTCCGGGATCATCTAGTTGAAACCCCTCAATTGAGTTCCGAACTGCCTCTGATTTACAGTTGTGATTGCACACCGTGCTGCGTGGTCCATAACCATTATCGCGATATGAACGCTCTATCAGACTGCCTGTAAAGCGAAACGCCGGCATTGTAGGAATATGCGTTAATTTCGATAATATGTGCTATACTGGTTCCCTTCGCATAAGGCGTCATTTATAACTGTTATCTTCGACCGCCAAAATCCTCATTAATGTTTAGCTCCCCGCCCGATTATACGGAGGCATGTGCCGTTGTTTTTTTACTTCGATCAGACAGATGGTGCTGGAGTGCTGACAGCGGAACGCCGACTCCTTGCTCAACTCGTGATGCGCCAGCCATTTTGCACTATCATCACATCGATATTGAAGGCTAGGGTGAGCTGATTCCTTTAACAGATAACCCTGAGAATTACCCGCGGAGCCACGAACTGGCCCCGCCCTCTTTAGTTCGAGACGCCGCCGATAGGGGTGGTCGATCTCTCTCCCTCTCCCTCCCCCCCCCTCTCTCTCTCTCTCCGTCTCCGTCTCCGTCTCCGTCTCCGTCTCCGTCTCCGTCTCCGTCTCCGTCTCCGTATCTGTCTCTGTCTCTGTCTCTGTCTCTGTCTCTGTCTCTGTCTCTGTCTCTGTCTCTGTCTCTGTCTCTGTCTCTGTCTCTGTCTCTGTCTCTGTCTCTGTCTCAGTCTCAGTCTCAGTCTCAGTCTCAGTCTCAGTCTCAGTCTCCTTCTCTGCCTCCGTCTCTGCCTCCGTCTCCTTCTCCTTCTCCTTCTCCTTCTCCTTCTCCTTCTCCTTCTCCTCCTTCTCCTTCTCCTTCTCCTTCTCCTTCTCCTTCTCCTTCTCCTTCTCCTTCTCCTTCTCCTTCTCCTCCTTCTCCTTCTCCTTCTCCTTCTCCTTCTCCTTCTCCTTCTCCTTCTCCTTCTCCTTCTCCTTCTCCTTCTCCTTCTCCTTCTCCTTCTCCTTCTCCTTCTCCTTCTCCTTCTCCTTCTCCTTCTCCTTCTCCTTCTCCTTCTCCTTCTCCTTCTCCTTCTCCTTCTCCTTCTCTTTTTCTTTCTCTCTCTCATTCTCGCTCTCGCTCTCGCTCTTGCGCTCTCGCTCCCTCGCTCCCTCGCTCTGTCGCTCTGTCGCTCACTCACTCACTCACTCACTCACTCACTCACTCACTCACTCACTCACTCACATTCACACTCACTCACTCACGCACTCACTCACTCACACTCACACTCACACTTACTCACGCTCACTCACTCACACTCACACTCACACTCATTCACGCCCTCACACTCATTCACGTACTCACTCATTCACACTCACATTCCCACTCACACACTCACTCACACTCACGCACACTCACACTCACACTCACACTCATTCACTTACTTCACTCGCTATTGCAAACAATTTGGATCGACTCATTTCCTGACTCATCCCCAAAAAATGTCAGACTCATTAGTCGATTCATGAATCAACTCGGAGTCAGTTACAAATCTGCTCCATAGTCGCTAGGAGCGGCGCTTACTGCATGCGATTCATGGCGCGGTACGAGACTGTGCCGTGGCCAGATTCCGTGTTGGCTCGTGACGTCATCGTATTCCCGATATCATAACCGCCGTTGTCCTGGGCCCGGACCCCGCTGTGGCCGTGATCCGAGCCGGCCACCTGCCCTCCCGACATGCGGGCCCCACCCAGCCTACGTAGCTCACTCTTTTCGTTCGTCCATTCCCCTCGACAGGCCCTTGTGTTCACACCCATTTTTGTATTTACAAGTGCCGACTGTATGCCGACCGCGTAGCGCCAAGTGCCGCCCCGCCACCACACACACACACTCCCCGTCCCGCTAACGATTAAAACCCCACTTCCTGCCGCTGGCCCGCTCCTCGATCCATTAATCCAAGTTGCCGGCCAGCCGCACCTTTTCGTTCCGCCCCCTCTGCCCCCACAAACATATCTGCCCGGCCTTTCCCCCACGCTCATACAAACACCTTCTGCCTAACCCTCTCCTGCGCTCATACAAACATCCTCTGCCCGGCTCCCAAGCGCGTGGTCTGTCCATATATCCCTCCCCTGTTCCCCGCTGATGGCCTCCCACGGGTGAATAGCCCCATTAACCCGGGCTGGGACGGGAACAGCTGGGTCGCCCTTCCCCGCCGAGTGACGTCATATCACCCGAACCAACACCCCAGCCTGGGTCGTCCAGCGTAAATAACATGGCAGGGGGGGGGGGGGGTCCGAGGCGTAGGTTGGGTTAGATAATGGATAATCGGATATATAGCGGGCTAGAGGAGCGAGCGAGATCCCTTACTTGCCAATTGGAGACTGATCCGATGTGCTGATGGTCGACTTCGAAGCATGACACCCGAGGCAGAGTGTCGGGCCCGCGCCTCATGACGCTGCTGGGACGCCACCTCCTGGCGTCTGCTGACGTCACTGATGGCGTACTCTCCTTTGGCGCGACCCTCCTGGCTCCATGTCTCGGCGCGAATGCTCCCTCTCTCCCCGCGTGTGACTCCTCTTGTTCTCCATCTCTGCCCGTTATATCTCCTCTTACTTCCGAGGCCGGCCGTGCGACTTCCCGTTCACCCGCCGTCTGCGACGGCGGGCTTCCGTCTGCTAACGGTCTCTTCCGGCCTGTTGCTCCGACCCTTCGCCACCCTCCATTTTTCTCTTCGGATCTAGTTAAAGTCGGCGTCCGGACCTAGTTAGCGACATCCGACGTTAGACGGGTTCCCCTGTTTCTTGACGGATCCGCTACCTCCGAATCTTGTTGGCGACCCCAGCTGTTGACCGGGTTCACCCTGTGCTGATTAATCCGCCAAATCCGCTGCCTGTGGTATTTTCCTGTTCTGGTTAACCGGTTGATCAGCTCCCTCCGGCCTCTCGCTAGGGCGTCCCGGTGTTGTTTCCTGTTCTGGTTAACCCGGGTGCGTGGCTAAGCAGTTATATCCGTTGTTGTTCACGCCTGGCCTAGGCGGCCGGGTGTCTGAGTTTGCGCAGGGGGCGTGGCGCTACTTCTCGGGTTTACACACCTGGCGATTGAGAGTGCTGCTCTCCATTTGTCTGGATTGTATGAAGACCAAACAGGACGTTACGTCCCGCCTGGTTCCTTCCTGACACGCACCTGCGTCCGGCCAGCTGTCTGGTATGCGCCAGCCGGCCCCTCCGCCGTCGCCTGAGGCGCAAGCGGCTTCCTGGCCGAGCGTCTCAATGGTAACTCTATTTGATCCGCCGCCGCCCAGCTATGTCGTATGTGCGCGTCGGCGGAACACCGGCTAGTGATTTCGTCACGCCCTGCTCTGTTGGTCTCTGGTGGTGGTGGTGGTGGTGGTGGTGGTGGTGGTGGTGGTGGTGGTGGTGGTGGTGTGGTGGGGGGGGGGGGGGCATCCGGTCTTCGTACGTGACGGGAGGGTGAATGTCGGCCGGCTGGATCAGGTACCGTGGTGCCCGGCGGCTAATGCTTTCTCGCTTCTCTGTCTACCGGCTGACGTTTCTTTGTCAGCGGCCGGGTCCGCCCTGTAGCGAACTGAATGACACAAAGTCGTCTGTACGGTTATTCAATGTTACCAGCGTTACAATACCATACATGTGTCACAGAAAAATGCAGATACATAAATCCAAAGCTGAATATTTCCCTTTAACATTTGTTTGCTGTAGTGCTCACCTTTCGGGTATGAGCGGCTTCTTGGCTCCCTCGTAGTCCATATTATTAGCCAGCAGCCAGATCATCTCCTGGGTCCAGGTGGTTCCGGTCTTGGGCGGAGCTATAATCCACACGTCACGCGGGTTCAGCGGGTAGTTGTAGATCCCCTCCAGCATTTCGTCGGTGACCTTAGCTATCAGCTTGAAGCCCCAGTGGTTACAGGCTGCCAGGCCATTTGGAATTCCTTCGAAATCCCGCTTCATCTGCTCCTGAAGTTCGTCATCCAGGGGCCTGATCTTGAAAGGGTATGACAACCGTTCCTGCTTCGACATCTGGAATGTAGCAATAACCGATTTAATGACAAATCCCTGCCAAGTGAAATTACAGCGCAGAAGCCGTCCTTTGTTGGGTACATGTCCAATGTCCATTACGTACTGTCCATTTATGCGTTTCGGATGTTTTTGCATGAATAGGGCTGCTGAATCTGAGTCGTGATCGATCGGAGTCAATACTTTTGGCCAGAGTGCATCTTCGCTCGGTCTGAGGCCCTGTCCAAATCAACGGGAGCCTTCCTACTCCTCAGGCAACCCCAAAAAGGATAGAGTCGGAGTCGGCCAGACTTGCCAACTACCTACTTGCGTTGAAGTTGAAATTGGAGCTGTTTAAAACACATCGATTTAGCCCATTAACCCATTTAGCATGTACGTGACATATTGAGAAAACAAAATGTCCAGGGTTCCAACTAGGGTGGCGTTCGTTAGGAGCACTGGGTAAAACTACCAGCTTACCTTTGCGACTGAATGTGTACTGTATTATTCCGTATGTGCACCTGGCGTCACCACTTCCCCGGGTCCGTTCTGCTGACCTGCCCCGCACCACGTCCGACACTGTACTGCTCTACAGTGCCCCTCCGCCGCGCTTATATACGTCCCACGTGACCACTCGCAGGACCGCACCCACACCTCCCGGCCAGGCGTGCGGATAGGCAGTCCTGTTCTAGATTAGGAACAGGGGCGGATCCAGGGGGGGGGGGAGGGCCATGCCCCCTCCAAAGGTCCCGATACTATGTTTTGCCCCCCTCAAAATAGCTCTAGGGCATATCACGAGGCACCTCTCGCAGAAAAAGGAACCCCCTCAAAAATTGCCTTTGCAGCAGTCAAAATCCAGCTATCCACAGTTAAAACTTGAAAATTTCGCGCCACTTTGCGGCATGACACAATACGCAATTCCTTATACAAATTTGGAAAATGGGAAAATGAATTCATTAACCCTATTAGTGGCAGAGAGGGCGGATTTCGCCCCCCTCCCCTCATGTTTTTCGCAGTTATCTCCCTAACGGCTGAGAGCATACCCATGACATTTTGGGACTTGTCCTAGAATTGAATTCCACATATGAAGTACAAATTTTGAGTTTCTAACCTTAACAGGGGCGGTTCCAGGGCCCGGTTTTTGGATTTTTGTGTGACATTTGGCGATAATACGGAGATGCAAACTTCGCGACTTCTTCCTAACTGCTTGAAGTATATAGGAGTTACATAGGTTTACGGTGATTGAAACAAGTGAAAATTAGTTGATTTTAGTGAACTATAATAAATATTGCACGACAGAGGTGGTCAATCAATCAATCAATCAATCACAAATATATTTCGAAACAAGTAGAGTCATAAACAAACATATAGGCGATCGGTGCAAATGCTCTAAGGCAATATCACGAGGCACCTCTCGCAGAAAAAGGAAACAAACAAATAAACCGCCTCCGACCGCCGTCACGGGGGCACCACCCCACCACCCCATCCAGCAGCGCAGGCTGCCGAGCCACACCGAGACACCGCCCCACCTCGCCGTGCAAAGTTATTCAATATGGAATCGCTTTTATTTCAAAAGAAATGACTGGAACGACCGGACGACACCGCCCCGCACGCTGGTGCTAAGTTGTGTGCCGTGCAAGAGAGTGTGGGTTTGTGTGTCACGTGGCAGCTGTGAAAAGTCGAGTTGTAGAATGTCTGATATTGTTCGATATAATCTGGCTCTGCAATGTACATGAAGCTGACATTGTAAGATAAAGTGGGTTGTCGTTTCGGAAACATTTCTACAATCACAGAAAGGTGCTGTGACTTTCTGAATGGAGTAAAGATGTGCATTCAAGTCAGACATACCGACTCTTAGTTTTGTGTGCGAAGTGTTCCCGATTTTAGTGCCTAAAGAATAGTAAACTGGCGGAGTCGGGACATCAAGCAGCCGGAACACTTCTCGTTTGAAGGATCTAGGTGATGTGATGGAACGGTTATATTCCGTAAGCTAGTTCCGCTCACGGGTGGTGGGTGGCAGGGATAAAGGATTTTTGTAAAAGTGTAGTGTTGCTGGGTGGAAGTGAATGTGTGGATGCGTTTCGGAGTGCTGTCTTTGTATCTTGTCGGCGCGTATGGGGAAGATCGTTAGTGATGTAGTCAGGAAGTCTGGCGTCGGTGTTAGTTAGCTTAAAATACATGATAAGTCGGTGCATATCGCGTCTTGCAGATAACGTGTTCCAGCCCAGGTCTCGTAAAAGTCTACTTGTGGGGGTTCTAAATGGCACACCTGTTACAAGCCGTGCAGCTCTATTTTGTAATATTTGAAGTCTTTGGGAGTCGTGGAAAGTCAAATGTCCAGCGTACACTATATCACAATAATCAAAGTGGGGCTGAACATAAGTCGTGTATATTTGGGCAAGTATGTCTCTTGGTATGTACTTAGCTATGGGGTAAAGGGGGCTCATGGCTCTGTTTACTTTGTGTATTATTTCATTGCCGTGTGAGTGACACCTTAGGTCTTTGGACAGAGTTAGACCCATGTGTTTATGTTCGTTAGCCTGCTGTATGACCTTGCATCCAAATGTAAGTTGCGTTAATTGTATCTCGCGTTTGGTCGAAAAGGTTTGTATGATGGTTTTCATGGCATTGAAGGTTATATGCCACTCCTCTCCATAAGAGTATATGGAATTTAAGTCCTTCTGAAGTGATTGTTGTACCCATGGAGGATGTTACATGATTTATGTGGCTCATATAGTGATGTCATCTGCGAATAGAAGAGCGTCGTTTTCTAATCTGTCTGTCAGTCCATTTAAATGCAACAATGCAAGAAGTGGGCCTAAAACAGACCCCTGGGAACATCCTGCGTTAATAGTTACCGTCGTTGAAAACGTTTCACCAACTCTCACTCTTTGCTTACGATATTTTAGGTATGACCCAAGCCACTGCAAAAGAGTCCCTGTGATACCGAATTCGGATTCACATTTAATAAGCAAGCCCTTGTGCCAAATACGATCAAAATATTTGGATATGTCCAAGCATATTGCGGTAAAGTCATTCCCTTTGTCTATATTTGAGTACATGTTATGTGTCAGGTGCAGGCGTTGTAATTGTGTACTGTGTCCTAAGCATTACCGAACGATGCTGGTATTATATTTGTGATCGAGGCGTTTTTTGAAATTACTGCACGAGCGCAGCGAGTGCAGTAGTTTTGAAAAACGCCGAGATCACAAATATCTACATGCACAGCAGAGTTTGGTAAGTCTTTTACCGTATGCCGCCATCTGCTGAGCCTTTCATATGTATAATCAAGAAAAACCATTCTTTGATTTATGCCATGGATTTTTTGATAGTAGCTCAGATGAAGAAACAAAGGACAAAATCAAAAACTTCGTTGAAGGAGCCAGACCGACAGAAACAAAACGAAAAATCGAGTTCTGGGTGCGTCAGCTGCAGGACCATATTCACTCCACCGGACAACAAAAGGACATGTTGGAGATGAACAAAAAAGAACTAAATGATGCCATCTGTTCTTTCGCAATTGACGCCAAGAAGAGAGACGGGGCATGCTATGAAACTACAACCATACATAGTTTCTTTGGCACTATCAACAGATACATGAAGGACAAGAACATGGGGAACCTGGAAACCGACCCAGAATTCCAGACAACAAGAGATGTTAAGCGTGCAAAACTCAAGGTTCTTAAGGCGCAAGGCAAAGGGAACAGACCAAATCGTGCAACAGCAATCAGCAGGCAAGAAGAGGAGAAGTATAGTCTACGGCAGTGCGGTATGCCAGTGCATAATGCGGAAAATACCACACTCTACGCGCTAATGCTGTTTACTTTGCTCGGCATATGGTAAAGGCCTATACCCACTTTGCTTTTGTGAAATCAGCTGATTATCAGTAAGATGTTTGTAAATGTGTTTGCAAATTATTTTGCCGAACACCTTCGGTAGACAAGAGAGAAGACTTATTGGGCGATAGTTTGTGGGATCTGATGGTGAGCCTTTTCTTTCATAAATAGGGTGAACATTAGCCTGTTTCCAAATTGAAGGGTATATTCCTTTCTCCAAACAGATATTGTATAGTCGTGCGAGAGGTTCATAAATTAGGAGTGCAATAAGTTTTACAATTTTCGACGGCAATTCATCTGGACCACACGATTTATTTGGGTCAATGGAGTTAAACATGTCCAGAACCTCACGAGAAGTTATATTGATTGACTCTAGGTTGGGTGCCAGCCTCCTGTAGTCGTTTAGTGGGTTATGGTTGGCATCGACTTCAATGTGCGTTTGCTTAGCGAAGTGATTATTTAGAAGAGTGGCTTTTTGTATGTCGTCTGTCGTGATGCTCCCATCTGTGTCTGCTAATGGTGGTATGTTGTGATTGCCAGTCCTTCCAATAATAGTTTTGAGAGTACTGTGATATTTGAAAGGGGAGTGTTTGTGTTGGAGAAGATAATTCACCTTTGTTTTTATATATTGTTCTCTGTTGCGTTTGTTCAAATCGGTCACGTAATTGCGTTGTGTTTTCCATCTTTGCCAGTCCGAATCTCTTTGATGCTGTTTGGCTTGTCTAAACAGTCGGTCTCGTTTTCTAATGTTTTGTATGAGATCTGCCGTCATCCAGGGTTTATGCCGTCTTCCGGTTTGTGGTGTTTTCATCGTTATTGCCTGCTTTGCTGCATTTAATATCGTGGATGTGAAGTCACTCGCAGCTACTTCGACATCTCTGGACAATAATGTGTCCCAATCTATGTTCAGCAATATATATGTGAGAAGTTGTGAGTCAAGTTTGTCGTAATCCTAAATGTGTACCTGTCGATTTCGGCCTGTTAGTGGTCTTGCTATATTGTCCTTCTTCTACTATCTATATCTATATCTCTGCATCTATATCTCTATATCACTATCACTGCGTAAATTGGGAAATGGACAATTTGAGGAAACGGTGACAGAGCACCGCTGTCAATAATAATGTCAGGGCAGCTAGTGAAGAAAAGGTCACGAAGGTTTGCCGTGTCCCTTTCTAGTCTAATGGGTTCGGTTATCAATTGTGAGGTCTAGTACGTCAGTGGCGTCCTTCAGTCTATTGTCGAATGGTGTCGTTCCACTACTCCTTTGCAGTGTTCGTTGAAGAAATATATTTCCAACGTTCATATCGCCTAAAATAATGATGGACGTCGGTGAGTATGTTTGTGCAATAGACGTGCTTTCTGTCAACCTCGCTATGAATTCAGTCTGTCTCTGTGCAGATATGTTGGGCGGTAAGTAAACACAACACATTAGGAGTGATAAATCGTTTATGTTAACCTGCGCCCATATCCATTCTTCATCCGGTATCTCAAGTTCGTGTCTGCGTTTGATTGGCAAGGAACTGTGGGCGTACAAAGCTGTACCTCCTCCGTGTCGGTTTCCGTGGTGACCGACCGAAGCCGGAAACCAGATCAATGAATACGGAAAGGCACCGATGACCGAAGCTTACTGCATTACATTGGTTAGCCGTTGTTTCTACATACTGCTGCGAACATGCGCGCGCATTGATATGCCCTCGCAGCACCCCAGCACCTTGTATTCAGTGTGATTACATCTCAGCTTGTTTTAAATCGTAGGCGAAAGACGCGCGCTGAAGTTTTGTAGGCATCCACTGTAGTTGGGCTGATGGGTCTGAAGCAGTGGAATGTCCTGGTGCCTTTGATCGGTCTGGCATTTGCGAACCTGCTGCTTAGCGGGAAATCCTGCTTTGCTATGTCATTATCCGTGACGTAGAAGAAGTGAATGCCTGCAACAGATGTTAGTCGCAGATTGAGTGAGTATTGGGTAATGACGTAGGTAATTAATTACTGCTTAATAATTACTGCTTAATAATTAATTACTGAGATGATTAAATACTGATCTAGAACAAATATGATTTACTAATTTAATTCCGTTATTAAATGTAGTACCAAGACTTTGGAAAATAGAAATTTCAACATATATGATGACGCATTTCTAACCATATACTGAGGACTGGCAGAAGTTCAACATGGCCTGCGTCGTGCAGATCTGGTCTGTCTGCGGTCGCTGCAGGCTGGCCCGAGCTGTCATTCTTTACGCGGTGCCGCCAATGCCGTCACACGGCCCTTTCCCGTGACAAGTAGCAAAAAATGCCACTCACATGCAAGCCCGAAGTCATCTTTGTGCATGGTCATGTTCTTGATATTAAACGTGTTGTTATACTGTGGCACGGCACCGTTGGTGCAGTAATTAATTTTATGTACGCTGGGGTGCTGCGATTTGACGTGCTGCGAACCCCTCACACTGAAATGTAAACACCGCTTGTGTACTGTGCTTGAGACTGTCACTGATCATACAACAACTGCCACATTGCAGTTCGTTGTCTGATTTTGTATAGACCGCAAACGGATGCACTGTGGCCTGTGCATTCTGCCAGTAATATCCTTGTATAGCGTCCTGTACAACGAAAGCGTAATTATCTGAAAAATCGTCCAATACGATCGCCTCTTCGGTGGATAAAGTGCCTTTTAATTCTTTGAGATATTTGCTTTGTACGTGTCCAATGAAGTGATGGGACCGAAGTCGAAAGATGGAGATGACTGAAGTGTCTATGAACACATCTTTTGGCTTGACGCACAGACACGAGAGTAATGCGATCCGTACATGGCCATTGGCTGAATTCGATTTCTTCTGCACGTCATTCAGTTCTTCCTCTTGTAAAATTTCTCGCAGATTTTCGTCGCCCGGACATTCCTCACAACTTCCCAGCATGCATGTTTCCCTATGAATGTCGCATACTGCTTTTGCTGTGCAGTCATTTATTGTAAGAGTTGAACGGACTGATTTCAGCATAAGCTTAGGATTTTGGTGATGCACGCAAATGCAAACAGAATGCGTGCCGCTGGCTCCGGCAAAAAAGCACCACGGTGGCCTAAGGCTTGCAAAGACCGAAAATCCTTCTGACTGGTGTTTCGTACTTATACTGCTGATAAATTTCACGTAGATTGGACAGCACGAGGCGCTTCTGGTGGTGGCGTTTTCCCCCGGCAGGATCACGTACACTGACTGAGTCTTTTTGGCCAAGACAAATTCTACTGATATCGTCCCGTTCATAAAATTGTTGGACGGCATTCTTTTTGGCGTCTGAAATGGTCACCGATGGCTTCTTTGCACCCAGCATGGCTAGTACACCTTCCGCTGCCTTCAGAGCTCGACTTCGTTTCACCATGTGAATTGTTGCGCCAAACCGTGCCGCAGTTCTGTCGGTAGTAAACGGTGATAGCGTCAGGATCAGAAGCTTGATCGCGTAAGAAGTTTGAGGATGGTTGAATATATCGACAAGCTCGGCCATCGTTTTTTCGTACAACTCTATGTTTGGAATCGCTTCATCACCCCTGGGATTGACTATGTCCGAATCCACTTCGACACCGTATGAAACGGACAGTCGTTTTGCAACCGCAGTTTTCACGGATGACAGCTTCCTTTTGCATTTCTGTTTCCGTTGATGGTTTTCAACCCTCCTGAAACGACTGAGAATATCTAACTTAATTTCACCAAAATGTTCAAAACCGAACAGTGAACATCAAACCCTCGATTGAAATCAGAGTTTTCACCTTTGGGGAATTATCGTCTATATACCTTAGATTAAGTGCTCCAAAAATGTATATCTTATAGTATCCAGACCATAGTATCCAGACCATCCAGACCGGGATCCAGACCATAGGAATCAGAACCCGGGATCCATTTGGGGAACCACACACATGACTCGCTGCTGGTATACTTCTATTTATTTTTGATGTATTTGAGTCCACCTCTGATCAAGGGCGTAGGAATTTATTTCAAGTTGGTGTGGCAAAGGCAAGCTGAAATCCTAAACACTTCCTTACACCGGGGTCGGAGGTACCAAGGTCAAAGACCACGTTGAACTGAACCGCACTGAGCAGAATGCGGGGGGGGGGGGGGTCCAAAGTCCATATGGCAGCACGGCGTACATTTTCCTACTAGGCCATAGGGTTCCATGTTATAAAGCCATTTTACGGGCCCACGTTTTTTTTTACCTGCAACCGATACGACAATACAAAGTAGCTAGAAATCAAGCGTGAACATTTTTCTTTCGATTTCCGGGTTCAAAAGTGTACGCCGTGAGGTTCGTGTTCGAGCTATTAAGCATCTCGTGAACCCATGCAGATCGAGCGATGGCCAAGCGCGGGTTCGAATCCCGCTGCAGACAACAATTTTTCAATTCGACGGAATGAGGAAACGACGTGAATAGTCACTGACTGGGGCCTTTTTGAAATATTAGATTATTGCTAATGATCTCATATCAACTAAATAATTAATGCATTATATATTCATTACTGCATATTTAGTTATGATCATGTGAGAAGACCATTAGTAATGCAATAATATTAAATATAGGTATCGTACGTGATTAGGAATACCATATTTTAGGCAACATACTGTGGCAAAATATCCGATCTAGACATCATTATTCTTGATTTGCACTATATATCATATATATATTATATATATATATATATATATATATATATATATATATATATATATATATATATATATATATATATATATATATATATACATACACATATACATAAACATATACATATACATATACATAGACATAGACATAGACATAGACATAGACATAGACATAGACATAGACATAGACATAGACATAGACATAGACATAGACATAGACATAGACATAGACATAGACATAGACATAGACATACACATACACACACACACATATATATATATATATATATATATATATATATATATATATATATATATATATATATATATATATATTATTGTCAATATATACATATATGGATGAAATTCAAGCATGCTTATGATAAATAAGGATAAATACTACAGCAGAGCACATACAAATGTGATATTTAAAGTCACTAGCGGATCCAGGGAAGGGGGCATGGCGGCCATGAAAAACAAAACAAAACAAAACAAACTGAAATCGGAGCAAAATTAACCACCGTTCTGGATCCGCCAATGTTTAAAATCACGTGCAATGCCTTTATAATGAGATCAATCACATATATTGTATATCCCCCAGGCCCCAAACCACCGTTCTGGATCTGCCAATGTTTAAAATCACGTGCAATGCCTTTATAATGATATCAATCACATATATTTTATATAACACATGTTTCACACCAAGGAAAATACACAACAGAATGTGAAAACAAACTGCATGACATCAACACTTGTGCCGGGGAAGCCCCAGATAGCCAACTACAGGAGCCCTCTTCTGCTACTGCTGAGCCGACTACTGCTCATCCTAAGATACATACCAAGTTAATCCCTTGTCAAGCACCCCAGGCACTAGACCAACGCCACGCTTAGCAACAATATAAATGCAGAAGGCCTCACATGCGCCAGTCACAGTACAACGGCAGCAGACCCGATCAGACTTGCACTATTCAACACACAGCAGTCGCCGCCGAGCTGTCCAGGCCCCACCGCTTCAGCGCAACAGCCGGATGCAGAAGAATACGACATGAACCAATAACTTGTATGTACAAAGTTCTGCAAATAACCAATGAATACATACAAAATTATCTTAACACAGTGTCGCCAAATTCAGCCAGTTAGGTGTCAAGGATGTATATTACGAGCGAGGCCGAAGGCCGAGGGAAGTCTTACCAAACTTGCGGGGAAAACAATATTGAGCGGCCTGATATGAAATATGAAATATGAAGAGAGCAAAATTCTTTGGACCCAAATAGTCCAGAAAATGACACAAATTCCAAGGCTGTTAACACGACAATGACTGCTAACAGAACTGACACAAATTAAATAATTCAATTATAAACACATTCCACTAACTAACCAGAAACTGAAACATAAAGCGAGACGCGGACCAATAAATACCCTGCCGTCGGTGACGAAGAATGCCACTGCACTGGAGTGAATGCAAAGGCTGTACAAATCTGTATTATTCTTGATTGAAACACGAACGCCATACTTGCCGCGAATGTTGTGCATCCATATTTGGTATATTATTCCAAATCTGGTAGTGACCTTCATTTGTTGGTATGTTTTCTAGATTTTATAGTATATTTTTAGTATATACTAAAAAAACTTTGGAGTACCCAGTGTTCTATTGCCCTGAGCAGAATGCATTTTGATCAGCGCCAAGTAATTGTCATCGATGCGCCACGGATTCACTTCGGATTCCGGGGAAAGCCGGAGACCGCGGCTGGCGGCGCGGCCAGGCGCACCCGGCGAGTTTTTTTTTTTTTTTTTTTTTACTCGGACCGGCCTATAGCCATTTCCCGGGTTTGGGGAAATTACTTCTGGCAATTTGCCAGGCAAAGAGTTACGTTAGTCGGTTTATGGGAACCCGAGCAAGCAAGGGAATAGGGTAGCTATTTTACGTTAAGTGAATTGTTCACAGTAAATCTAAAGTCTATCTTACGTTAAGTATTTCGTTCAAAGTCAAAGTTAAAATAAAACACGAGACACATACATACACAATATATTTCATACACACACAGAGCAGGTGACAGGCCCAGGTCGGTCTGGTCAGTGGTTGTGTGGGTGCTCGGAGTGTGCTCAACATAACTCGCCGCGGCCGGTCCCGCGGGGGTGCAATTCTCTGCCATCTAAAAGAATATACACTCCCGGGAACCGTGTGCAGCGAGTTATGTCGTGGTGCCTGGAGCACACTCCAGATCAGATCTGGTGTGACAAATCGGATCTAGTGTGGTAGTGTAGGTGCTCCGAGTGTGCTACAACTGCCGCGACACGGTCCTCAAGCGTGTGCAGAGTCATGTTGTAAGATCTGGCCTCTAGCTCAGGTATTGAGCACACTCGGGTGTGTGTGTGTGTGATAGCGTATTGTAGGTCAGTGCGATGCCGTGAGTGAGAGCCTAATCGCACTACCGGCCCCTGCACTGACCAAGGACCAAGCAATGAAGGTGTGGGGGTGTCATAGCAAGTGTTAGGTGATGCCTGTCGACCACCTGCCTGGGCCTGGGAATAATACTTGTACAGTGTCAGAGTTGATGGAGCCGTGGGGGTGCCGTCATTGCAACAACGGGAGACTGTTGCCAGTCTCCCTGGCTCCGGCGCCTCGGCGAGACCTGGTTGTGGGTGTGATTAGCTGGGCGAAAAGTCCTGAATAATAATAAAAAACAGCGTCTATAGCAAAGGGGAAAAAACCTGCGCGGTGGGCCAAAAATGCGCAAGGCAAAAAACCCCTGTTATATTTGTTTAGCTAAACGTGTTTGGTAGAGATAATCTAAGAGGGGACCTATCAATACAAGATAACTATCACCTAACAGTGTAAAAAGTTTGACGGGGTGGATACCGCACCGCAGCGCAGTTGACACCGCACCGCAGCGCAGTGGAATGGGCACCGCACCGCAGCGCAGCGGCCACCGCACCGCAGCGCGGCATCGGCATCTGTGATCAGGGGCGGGTGTTCATCAAACCGCCGCCAACGCAAAACCGCTCATCAGCCATCGGCGTCCCATCGCAGAAATCCCCCGCCAAATCAGCCACGTCACGAATGGTGCGGCGGCCTTCGCCGCGCGGCCGAGATCCAGCAGGGGGCCCCCGCAACAAGACACCGGCAGCCAACACGCAACCCCACGTCGGCAGCAACATGATTTAACATACTGCACCGCAGCGCAGCGGACACCACACCGCAGCGCACACCACACCGCAGCGCAGTGGAGTGAGCACCGCACCACAGCGCAGCGGCCACCGCACCGCAGCGCAGCATCGGCATCTGTTATCAGGGGCGGGTGTTCAACGACTCGGCTTTGGCAAGAGCGGAGTAGAGGGGAGAGGAGGGTTGGGAGGAACATTACGTTAAGAAATGAACAACGAATTCCAATGGAACTTTTCGTTGCGCGACTGATTTGGCAGGGAATCATGCCGCCGCCAACGCAAAATCGCACATCAGCCATCGGCGTCCCATCGCAGAAATCCCCCGCCAAATCAGCCACGCAACGAAGAACCCTTCGCCGCGCGGCCGAGATCCAGCAGGGGGCCCCCGCAACAAGACACCGGCAGCCAACACGCAACTCCCGCGTCAGCAGCAACTTGATTTAACAGTTAGTCAGGAAGTTATTTCTGACTGGTTTGGCAGGGAATCATGCCGCCGCCAACGCAAAACCGCACATCAACCATCGGCGTCCCATCGCAGAAATCCCCCGCCAAATCAGCCACGCAACGAATAGAACCATTCGCCGCGCGGCCGAGATCCAGCAGGGGGCCCCCGCAACAAGACACCGGCAGCCAACGCGCAACTCCCACGTCAGCAGCAGCACGATTTAACAGTTAGTCAGAAATAACTTAATGGAGTTTTTTATTGGAGGTGATTTATTATTTCTTGTTTGTGTACCGTCTCAAATTGCGGCGGTAGCGGTTACGTTCAGAGGAGCTGGGGCGGGAGGGGCTCTCCTGTCTTATAGGGCGAGGGAGCTGGGAAGGAGGGTGGGGAGAGGGGAGGGATGGCGGGGAGAGGGTGAGGGACCGACTGTCTTCAGAGAGAGGAGGAGGGTGGGAGTTTGGGAGTTGGCGGGTGACGGCTCTGATTAGAGAGGCGTCAGAGTCCTCAGAGGACTCGACCGGGGACTCCGCCAGAGATTCGGCGGGGGTGGGAGTGGGTGCCGCTGGGGCACTGCCAGAGTCCAGAAGGGACTCGGCTGAGATGGGGTGGGGCTCGGCCTGCTCTGCCGTCGGTGGGGGTGCACACTGCCGCCGCTGTGTCGGGGCAGACGGTGGCACCGGTGGGGTGGACCCACTTGAGGTCCGACGGGGGGGGGGGCGCGGGTGGGGTTCGGTGGGATGGGGGCAGCAGGGGCCAGACGCTGGGGGCCAGCGCTGGGATGGGAGGTGGGGTGGGGGGGGGGGGCGCCTTGAGGGCCCGGGTCTTCTCTGCGGCTGCCGCTCGAGCAGGGCAGTCGCGGAACCATGCGGGGTGGGGTCCCCCGCACGACACGCAGCGAGTGGCTGCGGTGTCGCCACCGACACATTGAGCTGTGTCATGCGTCTCGGCGCACTTCCCGCAGATGGGATGGGGGGCGTGGCACTGACGCTGGTGGTGGCCGAACCGCCAGCAGGCTTTACACTGCAGAGGCCCTTGGGTCCACTCCTTGACTACGACTACTATGTAGCCGCAGTAGAGGCGTTCCGGGAGCTGTAAGCCCCGGAAACGCAGCCGGACCATGGGGTTGGGGCCTGGTCGCTTAGACCGCATCCGGACCACTTCTGTTACCCCCTGAGTCACGAGCTCTTGGAGGAGCACGGACTCAGTCAGATTGCTGACTTCGGAGAACAGGATGAATCCCTGGCAGGAATTCATGTGGTCGGGGGCCGTCACCTCACAAGCCTTGTCCATGAAAGACGGGATGGCTAGGAGGGTGGCAGTCTGCTGGCCAGACAGGGTCTGAACCAGCAGAGCGCCGGAACGGATGGAGCGCGCGCTGGCCACCTCTCCGCAGAGGTCGACCAGTTGGCGGCGCACCGCGAACGGGTTGGAGTGCCTCATGTGCACTCCGTCCTTCCTCTGAATGAGGAGGAGAGCAGGCCCGTCGGGTGGGGAGGTGTTGGGGGGGGGAGCCAAGCACCGGGTCGGTCCGGGCGAGGCTCCTCAGGGAAGCCGGGGGGTCCAGGAGGACCGTCCGGGGGGCTCGGGGCCGCGCGCCGGGACGGGAGGGGGGAGACCCCTGAAGGGGGTCGGGTGGGTCGGGGGGACGGGAGTCCGGCAACGGCCAGGCCCCTGGACGGGGCGGGCGGGGCGGCGGGCAGCGCCCCTGAGGGGGGCTGGGAGGGGGACTGGGCCGCGGGCGGAGGCAGTCCGACCAGTCCGACGGCGAGAGCGGCGGGAGGGCCCCTGAAGGGGGCTGGGAGGGGGACCGGCCCACCAGTCCGACGTGCGGAACGGCGGGCGGTGCGGCGGGCGGGGCCCCTGAAGGGGGCTGGGAGGGGGACCGTCCAGGGGGGCACGCGGACGCGCGCCGGAAGACCCCTGAGGGGGGTCGGGCGGGTCGGGGGGACGGAGGGGCGGGGGGGGGGGGGGGGGGGGTCGCCATGACCGGAGGAGGGAGGAGCAAGTTAAAAAAGGGACCTAAGTTTTACGTTAATTTGCCACACACGACAGAACGTGTTGGCAACTGCAACTGCAAGTTAACTCAAAGACTGGAGGGGACCTATACCGTGGAGGAGGCCTATTGCCAATCTATTGAATCTGCCTACTTAAAAATATCTAAGAGGCTACCTATATAAGGGTCTAACGACCCTGCCACATGCACGTGGACAGGGTCCCGCACCCGGAAGCGGTGGAGGGCTGGAGAAGGCTGGCTAGAAGGCGTCCGTGGTCCGATGTCGATGAAAGGATGACCGGCGAGGGGTGCGGAGCAGGCGGCGCGGAGCCAGAGGTGGACGTGTCTGGAGAGCGCATGCGCGGCCCGGCCAGCTGTACGTCGGACAGCTCAACATACAGTCCCTGAAACCAAAGCTACTCGCGCTCAGGCAAGACATTGCCGAGCAAGACTATGACCTGGTGATCCTGAACGAGACATGGATGAAACCGTCAACTCACAACAGGCTGATTCCGATTCCTGGCTATCAGCTGAGTCGGCATGACCGCCCGGACGGCAAGGGCTACGGTGGAGTTGCCATAGCAACAAGAGAGCCCCTGGAAGCGACCACCGTGGAACCTCCTGATCAGCCCATCGCCGGCTCCAAAATCGAGACGCTGTGGGTCCAGGTTCAGGCTGGCCCGGTTCGCGTCATGGTGTGCGCGGTATACCGGCCACCGATTCGGACCCAGGCGCGTGTGACCGCCGACTTGGCCGAGCTGGAACAGTAACTACAGTACGTGCTTACAAAACACAGCGGCCCCATTGTCATCGCCGGGGATATCAACCTCAACATGAGCGCCGACAGCGCAACAGCTGAGCAGTTTCGGCAGTTCTTGTGTGGCTACTCCCTTCAGCAGCACATCACGGAACCGACATTTCGAGCGTCTGGCTCCACCATCGATGTGATCGTTACGAACCAGAGTGTCGACAGGGCCGGTGTTGTCCACTGTGACTACAGCCCTCACAACTGGTCACGTGCTATGCCGTCCGTGTCGGACTTCAGACCCCAGCCGTGCACCCTCACCACCAGGTGCTGGTCTAAGTTTGACCCGGATGAGGCTGACCGCCAGATAGCAGCAGTGGACTGGAGCCCGGTGTTCACTAGTGACAGCCCGGAGGAGCAGTGGGACTATTTACTTATGGTGACACGGCCCATCTTAGACACTTTGATTCCTGAAAAGCGGTTCAGAGTGCGCAATCCAGTTGCGCCACCGATCACGGACACTACCAAAGACCTCATGGCGCAGCGACGAGCAGCACTCCGGGAAGGTGACCGCGAGAGCTACAAACTCCTGAACCGTCAGGTCCAGGCTGCGATCCGGCGCGACACGCAGGAGGAGCTGGACCGGCGGGTGCGCCAAGCCGGATCTGGCGCCATGTGGCGCAGCGTGCAGCCCATAGTCGCATCCAAGCGGCCTGTCAGGTCCACTCCCAGTGCTGACGCGGATGCTATGAACAAATATTTCGTGGAAGTGGGTCCAAAGACGCGGCCGGTCAGGTAGACGCGGCCGGACCGGAGCTGCCGGTCCGTCTGCCGCGAGTCGCCACCGGAGGCTTCCGAGTCTCTCCCATCTGCCCGGGCGACCTGCGCCGCGTGGTGGGGAGAATGCGCAGTAGCACGGCGTGTGGTGCTGACGGCCTGTGCGTTCGATTCGTGAAGCGTTGTATGTCATCGTTGTGCCACATTCTCACTCACATCGTTAACACTAGCCTCGTCTCCGGTCACGTCCCTAGATCTTGGAAATTGACAATCGTTCATCCTATTCAGAAATCCTCAAAATCAACAGAAACCTCTAACTACCGACCCATTTCGATTTTACCGACTATCGCTAAGATCACTGAACGAGTCGTGTACGAGCAGCTTTTTTATTACTTTTCATCGCATCATCTGTTTTCTCCTAGTCAGCATGGTTTTAGACTGAACCATTCCACCGACACTGCACTGCTTACCGTAACTGACAAAGTGTTTACTGCAATGGACCACAGTTACGTCACTCTTCTCTGTCTTTTGGATTTGTCGAAATGTTTTGATGTTATCCCGCACGATCGTCTTCTTAGCAAGCTGCGTCTTTACGGTGTAGACGAGCGATGGTTTAATAGCTATCTGGCCGATCACTACCAACAAGTGCGTATTCGAACGCCATCTGGCGAGCGTGTTACCTCTCGGCCGCTGCTGAACCCCATCGGCACCTACCAGGGCTCAGCGTTGGGACCCCTGTTGTACTCGATTTATGCCAATGCCCTTCCTCTGTATGCGAACGATGCGGACATTGTGCAATATGCGGATGACACCCAGGTTCTGATCTCTGGGAGGCCTGGCGATGTTGGTTCCCTTGTAACTTCAATGGAGCAAACTCTTCTACAGCTTTCCCGATGGTTTGGCACAAATGGCCTACAAATTAACGCAGAGAAAACACAGCTTATAGTTCTCGGCTCTCGTCAAAACGTTCAGCGGCTCCCGGCCGTCAGCATCAATTTCATGGGAACCACTGTCGTCGGTTCTCCCGCTGTGCGGAATCTGGGTGTCGTGTTTGATCAGAGAATGACGTTCTCGGCTCACATCGATGACCTAGTACGACGATGTACCGGTACACTGTGTGGCCTCAGCCACAGTCGCCATTGCCTGCCACAGCCCACTGTGATCCGACTTGTGGAAGGGCTGGTGATTTCCCTGATACGCTACTGTGTGACCGTCTACGGAGCTACCAACAAAACTCAGCTATGTCGCCTTCAGCGAATACTCAACTTTGGAGCTCGAGTCATCTCCGGTCGCAGAAAGTACGACCACATCAGTGACGTGCTACGGGAGCTTAAATGGCTCACAGCCGAGAATATGTTTTTGTATCACGGCCTCACACTTCTGAACAAGATCCGGTGTATATCTGAGCCAGAGACACTTGCCCATGGTCTTATCACCAACACGACATGCACCATCGCTCCACTAGGCAGTCGGATCAGCTTGTGACCCCTCAGATAAGATCTGAGTCAGGAAAGCGCAGGTTTTTATACTCTATCGTGACCAAATTCAACGGCCTGCCAGCAGCCATGCGTGATATGCAGCCCTCACTTTTCAAAAGCGAGGTGCGAAGATGGCTCTTAAGAAGTCAGTTTGGTGACGATGACTGATATGTCTATACATACATACTGTGACACAATGTGACATCGTGTGCCTGTTGTGAATGCCTGACTCCAGATTGTTCGCTGCTTATGCTTTTATGACTCGAGGTGCAGAATAGCCGTGTTTCACGGAGCTACCTCATGATGTGTATAAATAAATAAATAAAGCCGACTGCTAATTTTCAACACCCATGAAATCGACGAGGTATATTGCGTGGTGTATTCGCTGAACATGTTGACATAAACTGGCCTATTTTACGACTAATACGTTTCCGAACGGTAACATTTTTCATAACAAATACAATTTATTGATGAATCAGAAAAGTTAGGACAAAAGTCTGGAAAATGTCGTCTTTTTTAGTATACCTTCAAATATTTCCACGGTGTCACTTGACACCCTGAACATTTTGTTGCCGGAGCACTTGTTGATATGGCACTTCGGAAAACTTATTTCAAAAACAAATACAAAATATGATAGTATGATAATTATTCACTGTAAATTATTCATCACTCTCTGTTCCAATATTCTGTAAATTTATTTTCGTTAAAAGCCTCTTATTGTTTTGCAATCTACTAAAAACCTTACACGTCGTAGCCTTTCTAACTAGGGTACATAAGCAATGGAGAAAATGCATGGTAAACCATAATTTAAGATTTCGGCGAAAATAGTGGATGGATGTTGATGAAACTTCGCAAAAACATAGATAATCGATTGTAGCATCTGTCCCAGCCACTACCGTGTGACTCGTCTATATTCTGCGTGTCACCAGTTAGCTGTGAGCATAGTTTTTTTAAACTTAATTCACTTTAGGTGCTACTCAGTTAGCCGCTCTGCAGATATGTGCTTTTAGAAACGCTATATACTCGGTTAGCCGCTGTGCAGTTAGGTGTTTATAGAAACGCTATATACTCAGCTAGCCGCTCTGCAGATATGTGCATTTTAGAAACGCTATATACTGTAGCGGGGTACATCTTCTCAGCATGTTCCAATGCACCGGGCCTGACTCCTCTGACAAAACATTCCGAGCCGGCCGGCGGCAGACGCCCCCCCCCCTCTCCTCGCATCCAACCCAGACATGCAAAAACTCGGTACCTCAGCACGCGCGCTGCCCGCGGCGCGGCGGCGGCAGCCGTCCGCCGTGGCAGGGCTGACAGCCGCAGAGAGAGGAAGACGGCAAGAACTGAGCCGACGGCGGCAGTAAGTCACGAAGCTGCTCATCCTCTCCGATCCTACCCGAAATTCTGCCCAGGTCCGGTGACTACAAAATTTAAACAATAAGGGACTAAGTGGGATATTTTACGTAATTTGGGTCATCTGTCCAGGCTCGCTACTTTTGACCTAGGAAGGCAGGAAAAATGTATGTGTAGCCGATGCTGTACTACAGGTGTGATGGCAGGCGACCGTAGTACTTTAGAATCCAGCACGCTGCGTTGCAGGTCATGGCGTAAGCCCTAGCGCATTGGCGCATGTAAATACGAGCGGTTTTAGTTAGTATTTTAAACTAGAGATTGAGCGAGTCAATTATTCGGTTCTGTGCTGGTTTGGGGATATTAGGCGGAGATTCAAATGAATCATTGGTTGAACATGTAAATTGATTGGGACGTACCAAAAACGATTATTTACTGCGCTACCGTTTGTTTAGTTGCTGAGTTAAAATAAACACTGTAAATTTGTGTAACATTTTACGTGGGAAAGGAGACATGATGGAGTCGAGAGGGTCGTTGAAGGAAGGAAATGTACACAGCGATGCGGTTCCCCGACAGCATGAGGTAAGGCATGAATTAAGCCAGTATAGCCGCAGATAAGTAGGATATGTTTCGATTGTTGTTTGAATGGTTCGATTAATTCGTTCTCGTCTTGCTCGCAATACTTAGCCAGAAGCCAGAGTTTAATGATTAAGTACGTTTCCGCTTCAGTAAATTTAACGTTATGTATCAGAGTTGTGGACGATTTCGAATCACGGAATGGTAACTTTCGCTGAACGGTTAAAACGCCAGGTAACCCAACTACCAGACAAAGTATTAGTGAGGTTGGGTAGAGACTCGTCATTCTAGCTTGGCAGGTAAGGATAACAAATGTAAGGACCATATCACTGAGACGGCATCGATTGGTTATAAAGTATCGGTTCATTCTGTCGCTTAGAGGTGTGCTCTATGTTGAGCGGGACAACACAAATCGGAGACTGGTAAGCTACCGCCAGGAGATTGTCTGTCTAGGATTACGTATGTATAATCGGCGATGCGCTATTAGCTATTGGTCCAGCATCGCTTCCTACCGACGATTGTTTAAGGACGGTGTATGAGAAATGCGATTCCTTAGCCGTCAATGCGACCTCGTTTCTGTCGCTGATAAACTCGTGCCGCTGATCCGGAGTGGTTAACGTTAAATCCCTGTCTATATTACCTTCTTTGGAATTATCGATCAAACCATAACTAGTTCAGCCCGTAAAAGGTTCTAAGGGCGCAGCAACCTGCAACAGACGTATACTTGCGAGTCAGTGGATGATAAGTATAACAGTCAAATTAACTTTCTTAATATTGTGAGTCTCCTAACCGTCTGTTAAAAATACACCTTCAGCCAGCAGCTCGCGATTTACGACATTACAGCCACGCCTTCCCTTTGTTAACGTCATGGTACAACTGTAATGTTAGATGTCCTGTATATTGACAGTCCAAGTGGTAACTTAAGCCTTATTATTAGCCAACTATAAACAGCGTTAAATTATTTGAATCTATTCTGACGATGGTGCACTGCCGATTATATTGAAGTTTAAAAGTGATATTTAGGAGATTACTAGCTGATGCTTATTGAAATGTGTCATTTGTGATATATGCACGTTATCTCTGGTTGCGATTCTTTTTGGACAACGCTTCCCATGTAGGAAATTACCTAAGGGTCATATAATTTACGTCCCCGATAGAGAACTGGTAAAGCGGTTAGTACTCAGTCATAGTTGGAGAAACGTCGCTGATATTGATTTCGGAATAGGATAGCTAGAAGGACATGGACATGACAGGGAGGTGTGATTCCTGCAACAATGGGACAGGACATGGATATGTGATCCCTGCAACGGTGGGACAGGACAGGCCAGGGAGGTGTGATCCCTGCAACAATGGGTCAGGACAGTGCTGGGAGGTTTGATCCCTGCAACAATGGGTCAGGACAGTGCTGGGAGGTTTGATCCCTGCAACAGTGGGACAGGACAGGCCAGGGAGGTGTGATCCCTGCAACAATGGGTCAGGACAGGCCAGGGAGGTGTGATCCCTGCAACAATGGGTCAGGACAGTGCTGGGAGGTTTGATCCCTGCAACAATGGGTCAGGACAGTGCTGGGAGGTTTGATCCCTGCAACAATGGGTCAGTACAGGGCTGGGAGGTTTGATCCCTGCAACAGTGGGACAGGACAGGACAGGGAGGTGTGATCCCTGCAACAGTGGGACAGGACAGAGAGGTGTGATCCCTGCAACAGTGGGATAGGACAGGATAGGGAGGTGTGATTCCTGCAACAGTGGGACAGGACAGGGAGGTGTGATCCCTGCAACAGTGGGTCAGGACAGGACAGGACAGGGAGGTGTGATTCCTGCAACAGTGGGACAGGACAGGGAGGTGTGATCCCTGCAACAGTGGGTCAGGACAGGACAGGACAGGGAGGTGTGATCCCTGCAACAGTGGGACAGGACAGGACAGGGAGGTGTGATCCCTGCAACAGTGGGTCAGGACAGGACAGGACAGAGATTAAATAGTATCGGAGCTTGGAGGAGAGGCATGACGGCTTGTGTGCCCGATCCTTGTATCGAAAATCTATCAGCGTGGCGAAACATGTGAATGAAAGTGCTCGTGGAAAATTATGCCTAGACCGAGTGATATCGGCTGGCCGCATATCACAGGGAGGTTACAATTAGTAAGTCCGAGACTGCGGGTGCCAAATGCCAGAGGATGATAGGTTGGCGTAGAAAAAGGAGGGCGAGGGAGGAAGGATGAGAGGGAGGAGGAGGCCTGACGTGCCTCAGAAGTCACTCTAGGTTAGACGGGAAGATCTCCTCTAGAGATTTCCGGGCGCCCGCAGTCGGTATATAGGCAAGGACATCCGCGTAGTCCGCCGTCGATGCCGGTCGATGTTAACTTAGAAAGTTGGTCCGGCGGAGCCCAGGTCGTGGCCCGGATGGAGGTCAGAGGTCCGGCGGAGCCCACAGTGGTGAGCTTGGATAGAGGACCCAGGTCCGGCGGAGCCCAGGTCGGAGGCCCGGACAGTAGGTATAGGAGCCTCTCCCGGACAGAGAGGATAAGACGGGCAGTAAAGCGTAGTCGGTGTTTCATATAAGTCCTATGGATAAACTAGCTCCCTTCTAAAGTAGGAACCGGACGGATTACATTGAATACATATATTATGGGCGGCCAACGCAGCAATGCTGTCGTTCAGCGGAGCGCTACGAGGATTTCGTATTGACGAGGACATTTATCCTACCTGGGAGTCACTCATCCAGCTGGCATCCGACACTACTGGGAGGGAATTTTGGGGGTGCACAAATCACTATGGGGCGTATGATAGCGGAATGTCTGTAGCTGAGAGAGTGGCAGTGAGGATGACGAAGGATAATTCTTAGGTTAAGACCCAGTAGGAGTGGTGCAAACTCAGTCAGGACAGCCGGACGGATCATTACTCGAAGGTAAGTAAAACGTAGCAACGCTGGCATACGACAAGTGGGCGATTAGGTTTTGGAGTTAAGCAGGTGTTAGATGGGGAGGGATAACTGGACGGATGACCTAACTTACGAATCGACTGAAGATTTTAAAGAAAGATCTGAATCACGAAGGTTAGCAATGGTCACCAGGGCGTCACACCCGACGCTAATCCTCCACCTTCCCGTTGTATCGCCCTCACCCTCATGGGCGAGACCCTGCCTCCCGTCCTCGAGCAGTGAAATGGCATGTCGGTGAACCAGCCTATACGATGGACCAGGATGATCAGTCTCTCAAAATTTAAAAGCATTTTATTTAATTTAAAACCATCAGATGTTTTGTACGCGGAAGGGGTACGCTACGCTATACCTACATCAAGACATCTGTCTCTACATCTACGCTATGCTACATCTACATCGCTACATCAGTTTCTACATCTCTCATCACTTCTAGCGGACCTACGAACCGGACAGGTCACTGCAGGTCACTGCAAGTCACTACAGGTCACTGCAGGTCACTGAAGGTCACTGCAGGTCACTGCAGGTCATGACAGGTCACTGCAGGTCACTGCAGAACACTGCAGGTCACTGCAGAACACTGCAGGTCACTACAGGTGTCGGCAGGTCACCGAAGGTCGAGCTGACGAAGAGGACAAGAGGGATCAGCAGCTTCCCATGACAGCTGGTGGAGTGGATGCACTCTTCGTCTCCCATTTCTCTTCTTTCTCTTTAAACCCCCTCTCTCCTTCTACCTTCTTCTCCATTCCCCTCACCCTACAATGCATCCCTCTACTGCTATCCCACTCTACAACGTACCCCTCCCTCCACACGCCAGAGTGGAGCGGAACCCGGCCCAGCTCCTTGTTCCCTATCATACCCTCCCACTCTCTCTACCCCTATGACCCCTCTGTCATTCCCCAACGCTACAATATTCAGTTAGCCGCTCTGCAGCTGTGTGCTTTTTAGAAACGCTATATACTCAGTTAGCCGCTCTGCATATATGTGCTTTTTAGAAGCGCTATATTCTCAGTTAGCCGCTCTGCAGATATGTGCTTTTTAGAAGCGCTATATTCTCAGTTAGACGCTCTGCAGATATGTGCTTTTTAGAAACGCTATATACTCAGTTAGCCGCTCTGCAGATATGTGCTTTTTAGAAACGCTATATTCTCAGTTAGCCGCTCTGCAGATATGTGCTTTTTAGAAGCGCTATATACTTAGTTGGCCGCTCTGCAGATATGTGCTTTTTAGAAACGCTATATTCTCAGTTAGCCGCTCTGCAGATAGGTGTTTTTAGAAACGCTATATACTCAGTTAGCCGCTCTGCAGTTAGGTGTTTTTAGAAACGCTATATGTCTGGCCGTTTTAGCCTAGTCATGCTGATCTTGCACAGTCGTCAGCATTAGGACGGGCTCGTGTCGTCGCCTGGTCAACTGTTATGTTACCGCCCGGCCGACTGCTATCTTAAAGGGAACAGTACACCTTTAACATTAGTTTTTAACTGAGATAGCCAGATTGTCGAGAGTACTGAGAAATCTCCAAATCTCACATTTTCCTTCCAAAACGGCCTAGTTGCTGAGTTTCAACGCAAAAACTGTTGGGATATTTGGTCATATTTTAAAGGGACAAATCTTGTGACGTTTCGCATACGACATTAGTATTTCTACCGCACTTCGTTTTCGCCAGTGTAATAGAACAACGTTTTCGCTATTTGGACCGGCCGCCACCGAAACGCACGTCTGTATAACGCAGTTTAACAAGCCACTTATAATGGTGAAGTCCGTTTGGCGCCACATTTAACACTTTGACCTCCAGAGGTCATCCATGTTTCTGAGGTCACAGGGTGACCCCTCAGAATCTCATCACAATTGGTGTTCACATGCAGTTTGACATGCTGATTGCGATGCTGAAGTCTGTTTGGCGCCACATTTAATACTTTGGCCAGCTTCACATTCGAATGGGCATTCGGACTCCTTCGGAATTCGCTCTAATTCCGCGCACTTATGCAGTGAGACGAGCCACTTACAATGGTGAAGTCCGTTGAGCGCCACATTTACTACTTGGGCCTCTAGAGGTCATTAAGTTGATAAGTTCACCAGAGGTCACGGGGTGACCCCCTCAGAATCTAATACAAATTAGTGTACACATGTAGTTTGACATGCTGATTGCGATGCTGAAGTCTGTTTGGCGCCACATTTAATACTTTGACTTCCAAAGGTCATCAAAGTTTCTGAGGTCACAGGGTGACCCCCTCGAAATTTACCCAAACTTGGTGTACAAATGCAGTTTAACACGCTGATTACGATTCTGAAGTCTGTTTGGCGTCACATTTAATACTTTGGCCAGGTTCACATTCGAATGGACATATGGACTCCCTCGGATTTCGCTCTTATCTCGTGCACTTATGCAGTGTGACGAGCCACTTACAATGGTGAAGTCCGTTGCGCGCCAAATTTAATACTTTGGCCTCCAGAGGTCATCAAAGTTTCTGAGGTCACAGGGTGACCCCTCAGAATGTCATCAACATTGGTGTATACGTGTAGTTTGACATGCTGATTACGATGCTGCAGTCTGCTCGGCGCCAAGTTTAATACTTTGACCTCCAGAGGTGATCAAATGTTTTGAGGTAACAGGGTGACCCCCTCAAAATTTACCCAAACTTGGTATACAAATGCAGTTGGACACGCTGATTACGATTCTGAAGTCTGTTTGGCGTCACATTTAATACTTTGGCCAGCTTCACATTCGAATGGACATTCGGACTCCCTCAGAATTCGCTCTACCTGAGGGCGACGCCTTGGGGGGTGTCGCGAACCGAAGGTTGTTTTTAAAATGAGTGCTCGAGATCTTGAAAGTGGAGGACCCCTTTCAAAACAACAGCACGTGCGTCCTTGTGACTCACATCGTCTCACGTGGTCATACCAAGAAGCACTGCCACAGAGTCAGGGGGGTCCGCTCCGCCTATTCAACATGGGGAAAAAGGGCCACAAATATTAGCAACGTCCGCAGCTTGGTCTTGTTCACGCATCTGCGCCAGGTTTTGCTGCCAACAGCTTTTTGGCCAATCAGCGTCTGACACTCTCCACGCTCATTGGTCGACGGCTGATGACGAGGATGAGGGTCAGAATAGCCGAACATCATTTGCTTACGTAACGTTAATTGCATGGCGCCGTGCGGAGGGCATGGGTGTCTAGGAGCTTTTCGAGGATTTTTCCTAGTTTGAGAAAACGTTGAGTTATACAAATGTATATGTGAAAGGTCAATTAATTCTGATGCGATGTAACGCGACGTATTTACTATTTAGATACCGCGCGGGACGGGAGAGCTCCTGCCACGTACAGCGCCCTGGCGCGTGCGTTGCCAGGCAACTAGAGTTGCAGAATTCTGGTCCCAGCGTCCCAGCGCTGGGACCAGACCTGGTAACGGCCGTGACTGAAGCTGTGACTAGCAAGGCCAGCGCCATAGGGTTAGCATTGCAGCGCCGTGACTAAAGTTGTGACTTGCCAGCTCATGCCGTGGCCGTGACTGGGCTGTGACCAAAGATCTCGGATTTTCTGCACTGGTCTCCACAGGCAAAAACACATTGCGTCTCGCCGCGGCACCCACTAGCGGATCCAGGGGAGGGGGGGGGGGAGGGTATGGAGGCCATGCCCCTCCCCCCGACAAACTTCTAGACAAACCTGAAATCGGCGCAAAATTGACACATTTCCTGATATAGAACAAAATCCAAGCAACTTTTACTAAGGAAAGTTTGTTTTAAATCAGCTATCAATGCATAAGCAAGCGAAATCCGATGAGTTTTCAGAATTGTGTGAGACTTTTTGGAATCCCCCCCCAAAAAACGTTCCCCTCCCCCCACCACCACCGTTTTGGATCCGCCAATGGCGGCGCCTGGTGGGCCGGCGTCGGCTGGAGACGCGGTGAGCGGGCGGGATGGTGTGGTGCGGAGACGCGGGCGGGAAGTGTAATTTTAAACAGTTACTTTGAATTGCTTGAATGCATTTGACAATCGACTTATCTAATCAGATTTTCATGAAACTCGTCAAAAAAGATGAGAATATCTATTGTGTGGGTATGCTTTGGCCTTTGCCAAGAACTGTCAGACGTTATCATCGCAAATTGTCAACTGTTATATCAGCAACTTTGTTTTATTTATCAGGTAAGCCTAGTGCAATTTTCCTTAGCCATAATATGGGCCGCATTATTTAAATTCAGACTATTTTAGTGATATCACTGTTTGAGTATTGTATGTGGTGGCTGTCCGGTCTGCCATCGTGAGCCAAAGGACGGTTAACTTTGCCGGCCCAAAATGTAAATTTTCCGATTTTCCCAAAGTCATCCAATACATCGCTTAATTTGTGGTATATAGACATCTTAAGTGTAACAATCGGCCGGTAAACGAAGGAACCAAGCGGGAAAAAAACGGGGGGAGTACGCGGCCGGCCGGAATCACCGGGCAGCAAACTGTTCCGGCTCATAACTTAAAAAGTTTGGGTTGGATTGCTATTTTCGCAACGGCACCAAATACAACGCTTAATTTGTGGTAGATAGGCATCTTAATTTTGAAAATCAGCCGACAAACAAAGGAACCAAGCGACAAAAAAGCGGGAGGGGTCTACGCGTTAACCCTACGTAGGCGACCGGCCGGCCGGCCGCGAGACCCTCATTCGCGTCACAGCAGCTGCGGGGTCGTTGCAACTAAATTACGAGTTGTCGCCACTTTTTCGGCCGGAGCGGTCTACCTGGTTTACATAGCCTTGCACAGAGTAAGCTTAGCAACCACCCGTGAAACATTGTGTGAACCGACTGGGATTCGAACCCACGATCCTTCCATTAGTGAGTCTCTTTCTCAAAGGACTCTTATGTTATCCCAAGCACACTTGAAACTAAGATATCAGGTGGGATATGGCAATCAGGAGCTCGATAAATTGGATTTTGCGAAATGTTCTGAAATTTTAAAGAAACACAAAAATCTCCATAAAGGAGGACCCCGGGCAAAACAACTATGTCACGTGCAGATTGCGCGTCGGCCACTTACTCGTGTTGCACAACGACAATGGCCTCCCATTGTAACAAAAGGTCGCTGTGGGCTGCACCTATCCGGCTATGGGCAAAATACATCATCCTTGAAAATATACCAAATGGAGGAGCCCTGGTGATACGAAACCAGCACTGGCGCGGCTGATCCCCTCCCATTGCCCTCCTGGAGCAACCAATACCCGTTTCGGAACACTGCAATGTACCAGGGCCACTGCAGGGCTGACCAAGTGGCCCAATGTCGAAAATCGGGGTTCGGGGATATATGCAAGGTCACGTGGCACGTGAAATCGAGTTTGCCCAGGGTAGGCACCACCTCCGACATGTGGGTATCCAGCAATAGCTGCCATTCATAAAATTTTAAGAAAACTTATCGATTCATTTTTGCGCCAGGGTCATTCAATCATAATTCATTTTGGAATCTGAATGATTCAATCACCGTTTGATTCACGGATACAATTTTGAGAATTGATTCTTTCTGATACAAAGAATCAAAACAAATATTTTAATTAATTCACATTTGATTCAACTGTTTATGTGGTGAATATGTGGTGAATTTATATCAAACCAATACCAATGGAAACATACATATATATGATCATTAAAACATTGTTACAACAATACTATTTCAGTATAAATGAATGTAGCCACTGGGGCTGCATATATTTGCACAATTTACCAGTGTACTTGAATCGTTAAATCTATTGATTCAATCACCCTTGATTTGATGCGGATTTTTGATTCAATCACGATTCATGAATCAAAAGATCTGGTGGTGAATCAATTATTTGTTATTTTATAAATTATTGGTGTCAATTATTAAATTATTCCAATCGATTCAATCAGTGTCTAATCAATAACCAGTCTGAATACAGCACACCAGTTAGTGTTTTACAACCTGCTCGCCTGCTATCAGTATTGACTATTGAGCTTGTTGATTGGTTTGGCAGCTCGATTTAATTAACACCTGTTTCACTTTTCCGGCCAGCTCAAGAACCAACTTCAAATACATTTTCCTCACTTATTTCATATTTGCATCCTATCATATAGGACCATTAAAATCCATAGCAATTAACAATAGTGGTAAAGTAAAAATATGTACCTGTGCTGGTGCAAAATAATAATAACAATTATTATTATTATTATTGCTATCAGGAACATATATATTTGAATATATATTTCAATGCAGCTGGATGCAATAGATATACATACATTATTGTGCCTTGATCCAGTGTAAATCCAAACAAAAGTGTTAACATATATGATATAATATTCCAATGAGTTTTTGCAAGTCAAATACATTTGAATCAAAGTCGTTAAGTCAGTTGAACATGAGTAAAAAATGAGCTGTCTCAAGAAACTTTCACATGAGTCGTAGTTGAGTCAGGGGTAAAAGCAAATGAGTCAAAGTTGAGTCAACTAAAAAGAAAAATCCCCCGCTCGAGTCAGAGTTGAGTCAGGGGTAAAATCAAATGAGTCATAGGTGAATCGACTAAACAAAATTGTCCCCCGCTTGAGTCAGAGTTGAGTCAGGGGTAAAAGCAAATGAGTCAAAGCTGAGTCGACTCAAAATAACCAAATTCCCCGCTTGAGTCAGAGTTGAGTCAGAGTCCCTTCGAAAATGAGTCAGAGTCGAGTCAGTCTAAGCAATCTGAGTCGAGCACAACCCTGCTAGGGGCCTTCTTAGTTTGGCCCCATTATAAGTGGGAAATGGCACGTGCTTGCCGCGCGCGCTTCGAAGTTTTCCCACACTAGCGGACCCTGCCATCATCTAGATCCCCGTGAGTGAGCGATATGCTGACAATTTCGGAGAAATTTATCGAGCCGTTTTCCAGGGCATCAACTTTACCCGATCTCGGACACGAATCGGAAAACAGAGCCCGGAGAATGGCTCAGGTTGTTTTTCTATAGAAAAACACAATTCTAAAGAATAGTGTTATTTTCAATATAGAACAACAACCTTCGGTTAATGTCGTGCACCTATGCAATGTGACGAGCCACTTACAATGGTGAAGTCTGTTGAGCGCCAAATTTAATTATTTGGCCTCTAGTGGTCATCAAAGTTGATAAGTTCACCAGAGGTCACTGGGTGACCCCCTCATAATTTAACCAGAAATGGTGCACCCGTGTAGTTTGATATACTGATTACGATGCTGAAGTCTGTTCGGCGCTACATTGAATACTTTGACCTCCAGAGGTCATCGACGTTTCTGAGGTCACAGGGTGACCCCTCAGAATCTGATATAAATTAGTGTAGACATGTAGTTTGACATGCTGATTAGGATGCGGAAGTCTGTTCGGCGCCACATTTAATACTTTGATTTCCAGAGGTCATCAAAGTTTCTGAGGTCACAAGGTGCCCCTTCATAATTTAACCAAACTTGGGGGGGGGGGGGGTCATGTGGGGATTCTGAGGGGTCACCCTGTGACCTCATAAACTTGGATGACCTCTGAAGGTCAAAGTATTAAATGTGGCGCCGAACAGACTTCAGCATCGCAATCAGCATGTCAAACTGCATGTGAACACCAATTTTGATGAGATTCTTAGGGGGTCACCCTGCGACCTCAGAAACTTGGAGGACCTCTGAAGGTCAAAGTATTAAATGTGGCGCCAAACAGACTTCAGCATCGTAATTAGCATCCCAAACTGCATTTGCACACCCATTTTGATGACATTCTAAGGGGGTCACCCTGTGACCTCAGAAACTTGAATGACCTCTGAAGGTCAAACAAAGTATTAAATGTGGTGCCGAACAGACTTCAACATCGCAATCAGCATGTCAAACTGCATGTGTACACCAATTTTGATGAGATTCTGAGCGGGTCACCCAGTGACCTCAGAAACTTGGATGACCTCTGAAGGTCAAAGTATGCAATTTGGCGCTGAGCAGACTTCAGCATCGTAATCAGCATCTCAAACTGCATGTGTACACCAATTTATATTATATTGTGAGGGGGTCACACTGTGACCCCAGAAACATGGATGACCTCTGAAGGTCAAAGTATTCAATGTGGCGCCGAACAGACTTGAGAATCGTAATAAGCGTGTTAAACTGCTTATGTACACCAGGTTTGGTTAAATTATGCGGGGGTCACCCTGTGACCTCAGAAACTTTGATGGCATGTCATGGACAGTCAAAGTATTAAAGGGAGTGTGCCTACTGTTTTGGAATGTCAAAAATATTTTTAATACGGTAAGTAGCTATTGGTTTGATTGTTGTATATTATGACATTCACATCTGGAGCCCCTTTAGTTGAATTTTTACTTATATTGTTTTATTTTTATTTTTTGTTTCGATATCTATTAAACGATCGCCACTATGCAAAACGGCGCACATAAGACAATACAATTACGGTCACATCATGCAAGATAGAAAGACAAGTTTTGCACAGCACGTTCTTGCCACTGCACTGAGAGAAAAAATAAACTCTACCCTCCTCGGAATACCGTAAAACTCTAGTCATTTACACTGCATAACACCACTCTCTCACCGAAAACACCCTTAAACTCTATCACATGGTATTGTTATTACTCCAGTAAACAGAGTTATCGAGCGTGTTCAAAGGGTGTTTGAGCGACGCGCAGAGTTTTGGGGAATTTTTCTGATGGTATTGACATAACTCTCTCAGAGGTACTCTCCCTCGGTGTCCTACTCCCCTCTGAAAACTCTTAACTATCCAACAATAAACTCTCACAACAACTCTGTCCGGAGTTCTCGAGAGTGTTTTTGAGAATAATAGAGAGTTTTTGCAGGGGAGTATTTGAGGCGTTCGGCCGCCATTTTACTTCCCATTTCCTCGGGTGAGGCCGCGGCGTTGACAACGGTAAGCATGTCTGTGATTTATGTTATTTATTTGGTATGTTGTGTGTTGGTTTTATGCATGCTATCTCAGCTTTATATGCAGCTTGTCAGCGAGCAAAGTAACATGAATATAGCAACATAGCCATTATATTTTTTTTGCAGGCTCCTCTGGTGGGACCGACACACCGCGCAGGCTTCTGGCGGCGGTGAGGCCCGCGTCGTCCGCATGTTTGTCAATGTTTCTTTTTTGCGAAGAAATCGCCTTCAGTGTTGCAATAAAGAGTATTGCCAAGAACGTTTTTGTTGTGTGGGTCAAAATGTGTCTGAGTGTGCTGCATGTGGATTCAGTGCAATGAATTTAGACCATGCGCGCGCAGACCAAATTCAGGGGGTGTAAGAGGGGGAGTAGCATGGTAGTGACGTATAGAGTTCAGGGTACTTTTGTATGGGAGTAAAAGGGTGTAGAAGGGAGTAGCAGGGGGAGTTATGTGGAGTAGCGACAGGGGGTAATGCAGGGTTTCGGAGGGGAGTAGAAAGGGTCAAGGGAGTAGCAGGGGGAGTTATGTGGAGTAGTGACAGGAGTTACGCAGAGTTTTGGAAGGGAGTAGAGAGGGTAGAGGAGAGTTCAAGAAGGAGTTCTTCATGGGAATAATCAGAGCTGGGAGTGTTGTAAGGAGCGTTATTGGGTGTAGACAATGGAGTTACTCCCCCCATCAGACGGAGTTTCGGGGAGTCAATTTGGGCAACTCCCCCTCATAGAGTTTAAGGGAGTCAATTTTTCTCTCAGTGTGTGAACTTTATTATGTGCAAGTTTCGTAGCTCTAAATTGATATCTTCTTCAAAAAATGGCCATCGGCCATCATCGAAACGGCCATCATCGAAAAACATGATGGCCGTCCAGTTACTGTTCGGCTGCTGCTATCAGCGTACACGAGCTGTTTTGTTGAATTGCTATTGGCCGGCGCTAACAATATGCTAGCCGTTTAATCGATAGTTGCAGTGCTTCTAGTAGCGGAAGCCCTCTGGAGTCTACCCGATAACTTTTTGCTCCCAGCAAGTTCCTGGAGTCTTTGGAATATCTCGGCAACTAGGGCGAATCTGGAGAAACAGTCATGGGTCAATTCAGAAAATTATGTTCTATAGACCAGTGTCAATATCCCCAAATAAGCGATGTGAGTAGGCACACTCCCTTTAAATGTGGCGCCGAACAGACTTCAGCATCGTAATCAGTATGTCAAATTGCATATAAACACCAATTTTTATTAGATTCGGAGGGGGTCACCCTGTGACCTCAGAAACTTTGATGACCTCTCGAGGTCAAAGTATGAAACGTGACGTAAAACAGACTTCAGCATCGTAATCAGGATTTCAAACTGCATATGTACACCAATTTGTATCAGATTCTGAGGGGTCACCCTGTGACCTCAGAAACCTTAATGACCTCTGGATGTCAAAGTATTAAATGAGGCGCCGAACAACCTTCAGCATCGTAATCAGTATGTCAAACTACATGGGTGCACCAATTATATTCAAATTATGAGGGGGTCACCCCGTGACCTCTGGTGAACTTATCAACTTTGATGACCTCTAGAGGCCAAAGTAGTAAATGTGGCGATCAACGGACTTCACCATTGTAAGTGGCTCGTCTCACTGCATAAGTGCGCGGAATTAGAGCGAATTCCGAGGGAGTCCGAATGCCCATTCGAATGTGAAGCTGGCCAAGCATTAAATGTGGCGCCAAACAGACTTCAGAATCGTAATCGGCGTGTCAAACTGCATATGTACACCAAGTTTGGTTAAATTCTGAGGGTGCCACCCTGTAACCTCAGAACCTTTGAAGACTTCTGAAGGTCAAAGTATTAAATGTGGCGCCAAACAGACTTCGGCATCGTATTAGCATCTCAAACTGCATGTGTACACTAATTTTGATGAGATTATGAGGGGGTCACCCTGTGACCTCAAAAACTTTGATGACCTCTGAAGGTCAAAGTATTTAATGTGGCACCGAACAGATTTCAGCATCGCAATCCGCATGTCATACTGCATGTGTACACCAATTTTTATGAGATTCTGAGGGGGTCACCCTGTGACCTCAGAAACTTTGATGACCTCTGAAGGTCAAAGTAATAAATGTGGCGCCGAACAGACTTCAGCATCACAATCAACATGCCATACTACATGTGAACACCAATTTTGATGAGATTCTGAAGGGGTCACCCTGTGACCTCAGAAACTTAGCTCTAAAGGTCAAAGTATTACATCTGGCGCAGAACAGACTTCCGCATCGTAATCAGCATCTTAAACTGCATGTGTACACCAATTTCGATGATATTCTGAGGGGGTCACCCTGTGACCTCAGAAACATGTATGACCTCTGAAGGTCAAAATATTAAATGTGGCGACGAACATACTTCAGCATCGTAATCAGCATGTCGAACTGCATGTGTATACCAATTTTTATCAGGGGGGGGGGGGGTCACCCCGTGACCTCCGGTGAACTTATCAACTTTGATCACCTCCAGCGGCCGAAGTAGTACATTTGGCGCTCAACTGACTTCAGCATGTCAGCATGTCATACTGCATGTGCACACCAATTTTGATGAGATTCTGAGGGAGTCACCCTGTGACCTCAGAAATGTAGGTGACCTCTAAAGGTCAAAGTATTAAATGTGGCGCCGAACAGAGTTCCGCATCGTAATCAGCATCTCAAACTGCATGTGTACACGAATTTCGATGATATTCTGAGGGGGTCACCCTGTGACCTCAGAAACATGGATGACCTCTGAAGGTCAAAGTATTAAATGTGGCGCCAGACAGACTTCAGCATCGTAATCAGTATGTCAAATTGCATATGAACACCAATTTGTTTTAATCAGATTCGGAGGGGGTCACCCTGTGACCTCAGAAACTTTGATGACCTCTGGAGGTCAAAGTATGAAAGGTGACGCCAAACAGACTTCAGCATCGTAATCAGAATTTAAAACTGCATAAGTACACCAATTTATATCAGATTTTGACGGGGTCACCCTGTGACCTCATAAACTTGTATTACCTCTGGAGGTCAAAGTATCAAATGTGGCGCCGAACAAACTTCAGCATCGTAACCAGTGTGCCAAACTACTGGGTGCACTAATTATAATCAAATTATGAAGGGGTCACCCCATGACCTGTGGTGAACTTATCAACTTTGATGACCTCTAGGGGCCAAAGTATTAAATTTGGCGATCAACGGACTTCGCCATTGTAAGTGGCTCGTCACACTGCATAAGTGCACGAAATTAGAGCGAATTCTGAGGGAGTCCAAATGTCCGTTCGAATGTGAAGCTGGCCAAAGTATGGGTAAATTCTGAGGGAAAAGTTTCTGAGGTCTGAGGTCCCTGTGACCTAAGAAACTTTGATGACCTCTGGAAGTTAAAGTATTAAATGTGGTGCCGAACAGACTGCAGCATCGCAATCAGCATGTCAAACTGCATGTGTACACCAATTCTGATAAGATTCTGAGGGAGTCACCGTGTGACCTCAGAAACTTGGATAACCTCTGGAGGTCAAAGTATTAATTGTGGCGCCAAACGGACTTCACCATTATAAGTGGATCGTTAAACTGCATAAGTGTGCGAATTTAGGGCGAATGCTGAGGGGTCTGAATGTGAAGCTGAATGTGAATCTGAATCGTAGCTGTTTTGACAGACATCAGCTTTCCACTTAAACCATCCTTGAAATTCAGTTGATACGTAGGAAACATCTGTTAACATCAGTGGCGGATCTGCAGGGGGGGGGGGGGCTGTAGGGGCTGAAGCCCCCTGCCTTAGAAAACGGCGCCCTCGGGCACCGCGGCGCCGAAGGCACCGCGACGCCGTTCTTGCAAAGGATTTGCCGGCGTTGTAGCGTTCTCGAGAGGCCGCCAGGGCGCCTTTGTTTCTACCGACAGTGTCGTAGCACTGTTGAAAGGCATCCTGGCACCCTCAGAAGACAGCAAGCTGCCCTCATAACGCATTATGCCGCCCTCAGAAGGTACATCGTCGCCTTCGGAAGGCATTATGCCGCCCTCGGAAGGCATCATGCCGCCCTCGAAAAACATCGTGTCACCATCGGAAAACATCGTGTCGCCCTCGGAAGACATTTTGCCGCCCTCGGAAGATATCTTGTCGCCCTCTCTAGGCATCTTGCCGCCCTCAGAGCACACTATGCCGCCCTCGGAAGGCATCCTGCCGCCCTAAGAGCGCATTATGCCGCTCTTGGAAGGCTTCATGCTGCCCTTGGAAGAGGTCTTGCCGCCCTCGGAAGGCATGTTACCGCCCTCGGAACAGATTTGTCAATGATTCATATTTGTCATGAATCGATTCACAGTGATTCACGGACCATAATGAATTATTCAATCATGATTCAATCACTATACATTATCGTAATGAATGATTCAATCATGATTCAATCACTCAACATTACCATAATGAATGATTCAATCATGATTCAATCACTCAACATTAACAAAATAAATGATTCAATCTTGATTCAATCACTTAACATTAAAGAGAAGTGTGGACTCCTTTGTCTAACTCCTTTGATTTTGAATGTGCGACTCTAAGATTGTATGAGTGTGATAAGGAGGCTATGCTCTACCTGTGTGCCATTTTTCATGCAAACCAGAATAGTCTGCTGTTTGACCTTAAACATATGACCTGCTCTAAATCCTTTGATGTTGAATGTGCGACTCTAAGATTTTACCAGAATGATCACTAGGTCGTGATATATCTGTGTTCCAATTTTGAAGTTAATCCAAATAGTCCGCGAATGTGTTTCCGAATGTGAATGTGAATGTGAGCCAATTTGACACGCGTGTTGTATATTTTGATTATAAAATGATATTTATAATATGTATATAATTGCAAATTCCAAGTTCCAAAAGAATTAATGACTTTACGTGTCGCCTTTTTAAGCGAATAGAACATTTATTTTGATTTTGCATTAGGTATTATTTTGTATAAAGCATGATGTGGAATAAAGCGGTGCCGATGCGACAATATATTTGGGACATCCGGAGGTCATGCAAATGTTTGTTTATGATTTAGTTTTTGATATGGTATAGCCTAGAAATTAGGAAAAGGTGGGTACCTTTTGATAATTTTATGTGTGAAAAATGTGTGCGTTTACTGTGTGGTTTATGAATCAAAGTATGAGTTAGTATCCTTTTCTAAGTATTTAGGTGCCTACCCCTAACCCTACCAGTACCAAGGTATGTACCTAGTTAGGGCTGATTGAACAGTGGCTTTGTGCCCACTGGAGTTGGACACAAAGCCTCGCTTTCTTCACACATAGATGAATTACAGGCTACAGCTCAGGACACAGCTCATATAATTGGCCATTAAGTCCACAGGGCACAGATAAATGCTGGGCCGCTGACATATTTTTTGGACAGTTTATGCTGCTCGACCAAAAAAGAATGATTCTTTGAGCAATGAATGATTCAATCAGCCTATTTTCTCTGTATGAATGATTCAATCAGTGACTCACAACAGGTTTGCGCATGAGGTGAATCGATTAATGAGTCATTCATTTGAAATAAGAATGATTCAATCAAAAGTAGTCGATTCACATTGAATCATTGACAAGTCTGCCTCGGAAGGCATGTGCCGCCCTCAGATCGCATTATGCCGCCCTCGGAAGGCATCATGCCCTCCTCGGAATCCAGAGAGCATTATGCCGCCCTCGGAAAGCATCATGCCGCCCTTGGAAAACATCTTGCCGCCCTCGGAAGACATTTTTCCGCCCTCGAAGCATATTATGCGGACCTTAGAAGATGTCTTGTGGCCCTCGGAAGGCATCTTACCGCCCTCAGAGCACATTATGCCTCTCTCAGAGTGCAATATGTCGCCATCGGAAGGCATCCTGCTGCCCTCAGAGCGCATTATGCCGCATTCGGAAAGCATCATGTCGCCCTCAGAAGACATTTTGCCGCCCTCAGAGTGCAATGTGCCACCTTTGGAGTTCGGAAGACGTCTTGCTACCCTCGGAAAGTATCAATCATACCGCCCCCGAATGGCACCTTGCCGGCCCGAAAGCGATGCGGTGTCCCGGCGCCTTCAGAATGATGGCACCCTGACGCCTTCAGCTTCCCTCCGACGGCGACCGGGCATCCGTGACCTTCGAAACCAATAACACGCTTTTGCCCCCCCTTCCCCCCACTCCCGATAGCTCCCTGGATGGCGCCTACGAAGAGGCCTGGACTCCCATGCAATAACCGTGACACTTTTTTAATATGCCTGGCGAGGCGTTGAAGGTGCTGACGTATTGTACCTTTCACACTCAGGGCGCCTAAAAATAGTTTGGGTGAATATCCAATGTCCATGATGTCCACAGCTCCACATAAACGTTTTCAGCGTCGGTCGACGATTTTTACGCGATTTGGTCCTAAGGACTAAGGTCAAAACGCACCTCTTGCTTTACAAAAATCGGGTCCATTTTGACCTTACTGGTCTCCTTCAAGATCAAATTCAAGGTCAAACGATGGGAACGCTGTAGAGCCCAAAGTTACCGTCCGATCGCGACAAATTGGTCTCACGATTATTTGTGCCAGTTCCTCCAAGATGACAAGAATGTTCGGAGTTGTGTTCCGTGACCTTCAAGTTAGCGCCCAAAGTTGGGCGCTACAGCGTTCCCCGTCCTTTGACCTTGAAGGTCACGGACAACAAATTTACTCTAAGAATGCTTGTCATCCTGGAAATGGGCACGGGGCATCGTTTGAGACCATTTGTGTTGCAATCAGACGCAAACTTCGGGCGCTACAGCGTCCTCCGTCCTTTGACATTACATTTGACCTTGAATGAGACCTGTAAGTTCAAAATGGACCTGATTCTGGGAAACAGGAGGTTCGACTTGAACTTGAGACCAAATGTCGTAAAAATCGGTGACCGACGCTGACAACGTTTTATAATCCCTTTTGGATTGGCGCGACCCAATAAGAACGACTCAACTGTCGTAACACAAGCTTTTGCTCCTTGTTTATCCACGTATGCAACTTAGTTTCCCCATGTTGCGACGATATATTGTTTTGCTTCTCCGGGCTGCATGTTGTTAGCCCGGAGAATAAAAAAGCATGTACATTTTGTGAATCATGTGAACCGACGTATATATCCGCAGTCGGACCTTCGATCATGCCACCAGACTTTCAAAAGGGTCCCACGCCCAGCTGGGGTATTCAGCCGAACTGGGGTGGGGGCATATTCTGCCACCTCGTTATCGTCCGAACCAATAACCGCAGCGAGACGCGCAAGTAAGCAATCGAAAGCTCTTAATGAGACGCACGTTAAACATACGTAAGATGTTCGAAATTAGGTCACATGTCAGGTCACGGTCAGGTGAAATGTCAAAATCGAGGTATTTGGGTTGATTTGCTATACTTTCCATTTAAAACCTTATATTGCGACTATTATGGCACAAAGTGCTCTCAGAGGCATAATACATCTTCCGCATAAGGGAAATTTAGATTGTAAGCAAAGGTCAAGCCGTCAAGGTCAAGGTCAGAAAATATAACTATTTGCAAAAGGTCTACGAAAGTCATGCGACACATGTTTTATGGGTTATTTTACACGTATAATGTGATAGTAGTATCCAATTTTACACCCTCACCCCATATAATGGCCCTTAGGCGAAGTTCAGGTCAAGGTCAGGTTGCATAAGGTCAAAATTCGGAATTGATTAATATAAATAAAAAGGTCATGTTTCTAGACCAGTTGTGTCTGATAAATGCAGTGGTCGCATTTATTTGCCTGTATCTGATATTTAAAAGCCATAAAATCCAATTTCAATCAATTACGTCATGAGTTAATCATACTTGGGAGCCATAAGTGAGTCAAGAATAAATATTTTACTTTGAATTTTGGTGTGGGTATCGTTCATACTTGGTTATCCAATATATAGGTATTCCATTTTGTTATATCTTTGAAAATTTATATTTTGTGGGATTTTTCCTAAACAAATCAGTTTTCTTTTTTCGGTCCAAAACTAACAAAAATGCAAATTCGAGATAGCCATTTTGAAGAAAATTCAATTTTCTTTAATTTGACTTTGTTGGCAATTTGCTTTTGGTACAACTCGATTTTCTACAGTTTGTCAAACATTTTTCGTTTTTGCACCAAAAATGGCATGACCTGACGTCACTTAAACGTCATTATCTCCCAAACTACATGTCCGTGAAGTTAGCGTCGGATTCGGATTCGAATTCAGCGTCGAGTAGCGATTCGCTCCAAAATCTGGTTACAGGTCAATTGGGGCACGTTGATCACGAAAATAACATTTATTTTGACATTCAAGTTCATCTTCAAGGCCATTTTCAAGGTCAAATGACGGGGCGCCTCAAAACGCCCTTAACGGCTGTTCCAATTGCAAAAACAATGGTCTCAGTCGATTCTTCAGGTCCATATCTAACCTCCGCATTAGAAACCTCACGCGTGCCTCATATCCTTGAGACCATAAAAGGTTCTCAAAGGACGGGGCGCCTCAAAACGCCTTTAAGGGTTGCTCCAATTGCAAAAATAATGGTCTCAATCGATTCCCCGGGTCCATATCTAACCTCCGCATTGGCAACCTCACGCGTGCCTTATATCCTTGATACCATAAAAGGTTCTCAAAGGACGGGGCGCCTCAAAACGCCCTTAACGGCTGTTCCAATTGCAAAAGTAATGATCTCAGTCGATTCCTCAGGTCCATATCTAACCTGCACATTAGAAACCTCACGCATGCCCAATATCCTTGAGACCATAAAAGGTTCTCAAAGGACGGGGCGCCTCAAAACGCCTTTAAGGGTTCCTCCAATTTTTTTAAAAAAATGGTCTCAATCGATTCCCCGGGTCCATATCTAACCTCCGCATTGGCAACCTCACGCGTGCCTTATATCCTTGAGACCATAAAAGGTTATCAAAGGACGGGGCGCCTCAAAAAGCCATTAACGGCTGTTCCAATTGCAAAAACAATGGTCTCAGTCGATTCTTCAGGTCCATATCTAACCTCCGCATTAGAAACTTCACGCGTGCCTCATATCTTTGAGACCATAAAAGGTTCTCAAAGGACGGGGCGCCTCAAAACGCCCTTAACAGCTGTTCCAATTGCAAAAACAATGGTCTCAGTCGATTCCTCAGGTCCATATCTAACCTCTGCATTAGAAACCTCACGCGTGCCTCATATCCTTGAGACCATAAAAGGTTCTCAAAGGACGGGGCGCCTCAAAACGCCTTTAAGGGTTGCTCCAATTGCAAAAAATAAAGGTCTCAATCGATTCCCCGGGTCCATATCTAACCTCCGCATTGGCAACCTCACGCGTGCCTTATATCCTTGAGACCATAAAAGGTTCTCAAAGGACGGGGCGCCTCAAAACGCCCTTAACGGCTGTTCCAATTGCAAAAACAATGGTCTCAGTCGATTCTTCAGGTCCATATCTAACCTCCGCATTAGAAACCTTACGCGTTCCTCATATCCTTGAGACCATAAAAGGTTCTCAAAGGACGGGGCGCCTCAAAACGCCTTTAAGGGTTGTTCCAATTGCAAAAATAATGGTCTCAATCGATTCGCCGGGTCCATATATAACCTCCGCATTGGCAACCTCACGCGTGCCTTATATCCTTGAGACCATAAGAGGTTCTCAAAAGACGGGGCGCCTCAAAACGCCCTTAACGGCTGTTCCAATCGCAAAAACCATGGTCTCAGTCGATTCCTCAGGTCCATATCTAACCTCCACATTAGAAACCTCACGCGTGCCTTATATCCTTGAGACCATAAAAGGTTCTCAAAGGACGGGCGCCTCAAAACGCCTTTAAGGGTTGCTCCAATTGCAAAATAATGGTCTCAATCGATTCCCCGGGTCCATATCTAACCTCCGCATTGGCAACCTCACGCGTGCCTTATATCCTTGAGACCATAAAAGGTTCTTAAAGGACGGGGCGCCTCAAAACGCCCTTAACGGCTGTTCAAATTGCAAAAACAATGGTCTCAGTCGATTCCTCAGGTCCATATCTAACCTCCGCATTATAAACCTCACGCGTGCCTCATATGCTTGAGACCATAAAAGGTTCTCAAAGGACGGGGCGCCTCAAAACGCCTTTAAGGGTTGCTCCAATGGCAAAAATAATGGTCTCAATCGATTCCCCGGGTCCATATCTAACCTCCGCATTAGAAACCTCACGCGTGCCTCATATCCTTGAGACCATAAAAGGTTCTCAAAGAACGGGGCGCCTCAAAACGCCCTTAACGGCTGTTCCAATTGCAAAAACAATGGTCTCAGTCGATTCCTCAGGTCCATATCTAACCTCCGCATTAGAAATCTCACGCGTGCCTCATATCCTTGAGACCATAAAAGGTTCTAAAAAAACGGGGCGCCTCAAAACGCCTTAACCCTATTTGTAACAAGGGGGGGCGGATTCCGCCCCCCTCATGTTTTTCGCAAATATCTCCAGAACGGCTGGGAGCAGGCCCATGAAATTTTGGGAATTTTCATAGAATTGAACTCCGCATTTGGAGTCACAATTTTGAGTTCTTAACTTGAACAGAGGCGGTTCCAGGGCACAGTTTTGGGTGGGTTCGGAGGCGACATTTGGCGAAAATACGGAAATGCGATCTTCACGGTTTCTTCCTAACTGCATCAAGTATGAAGGAGTTACATCGGCTTACCGTAATTGCAACAAGTGCAAATTAGATGATGTTAATGAAATATCATACAAAATTGCATGGCAGAGGCGGTTTCAGGGGCTTGAAAAGGGGGGTTTCCAGGAAGTATTCAATGCTTGGCGGGAAGCCAATAGAGCAATGTGTTGTGTTTCGGTTCGTTTCGTCTAGGCCGCGGAAACAGTAAACACTCGTGTCAGATATATTGCCGTGCCGGACATAGGAACGCAACTGACGCTGAGGCGCCCGTGACCCCGCCCGGCGTCCCTCGAGCCAGCCAATGCCCTCTGGGTATGCGCCGGCAGAGGCGCGCTCAGGGACGGAGCTGGCGGTCGCGAGACAGGGGCGACTCCAGGCAATACAGTACGGGGGTTAGGCTACAACATAACACCTCCCCCAAGACGATGGCTTAATTGCAGAGAGTAAATCGTCTTTTAACAAAGTACGCGCACAGCGAAACAAAGACGGCGACAACACTAATCGCAGTACGCGGTGGCGCCCCAACGAACTGTCAGGCGCTGGGGCAGCCGCCGTGAGCGGCAGCTGCGGCGTGGCGCCGGCGGTGCCGCTGCTGCTGGCGCTGCTGCCGACGTCACTGCTGCTGGCGCCGCTGCTGACGTCATTGCTGCTGGCGCCGCTCGGGGTGCGTCAGCTACCTGTCGGCCGAGGGTTTGGCGATCGGCGATTGCGGCGGCCGGCGCTCCGGTGTCGATCAGGGGCCGGTACGGCCGCAGGAACCGCCGGTTCCGCCAGTATACCCGGCCACTCGCCGTCTTGACTAGGTAGGTACGGCGTTGGCCGATACCGACGATGATACCTGTCCGGTCCCAGCGACCGGTGGCGGTGTCCTGGAGATCTACACGGGCGCCGATCTGCAGTTTAGAGAGCCGGCGCGCTGACGCATCGTGGTAGCGCGCCACCTGCTCCCGAGTCGCGGCGGACTTGGCCTCGCACTCTGCTGTTGCGCGCTGCCACTCGGGCGCGAATGCCCGGTGGTGTGTTGGCACACCCGACCGAATCGGGTGCCCGAACAGAACCTGGGCTGGAGACCTGCCGTCGGCTCTCGGCGTGTTCCGGAGCTCAAGAAGTCCTTCGCTCAGCTGCTCATCGTCCAGCCGGCCTCGAGAAGACGCGGTGAGAATCAGCTTCTTCACCGCTTTGACGGCGGCCTCCGCGTGGCCGTTGGACCGCGGATACCGCGGTGATGACACCTCGTGCCGTACCTCCCAGCGGCCCAGAAACCGGCGCAGGGTGCCCGACGTAAACTGCGGGCCACCGTCGGTTCTGATCACGACTGGGACGCCCGTCTGGGAAAACAGCATCCGCAGCTCTTTGGTGAGGTGCTCGGCCGATGCAGTCCGAGGGCAGATGGTGATATACGGCCAGCCGGAGAGTCGGTCCGCGTACACGAGGTACGTCTGTCCGGCGACGTGGAAATAATCCGCCGAGACCGACTCGAACACGCGGCTCGGCCGATCATCCTCACGCCACAGCGGCTCGTTGGCGTGACTGGGCACCAACTGCCTGCAGCGCGGGCATGATGAGACCACGTTGGTGACGTCACGGTCGATGCCCGGCCAGTATACGGAGAGGCGAGCGCGGCGCTTCGTCCTCTCGATGCCCTGGTGCGACATGTGCAGGCGGGTGAGGACGCCTCGGCGGAGACTGACGGGGATCACCAGCCGAGGGCCGTATACAATGAGGCCGTCGTCCAGGGCCAGCATGCCGCGCACGCCCCAGTACGGACGGACGGCTGGTAGCACCTCGTGCCGGTGCTCCGGAAACCCGTGCAGAATGGCCTCTCGCAGAGCTTCTCCATGGCAGACACGATATTTGCCAGGGATGCGTCGTCGGCTACGTCCAGAGCGTATCTGATCACACGGTGCCAGTCCTCGTCCAGGAGGCTGAGAAGCGCGGCGCGCTGGCCTGCGACGGGAAGCGTGGAGGCTCCGGTAAGCATCATGTAGCCGTGCAGCTTCTCCTTCCATACGGCGAAGTCACGCAGCGACGCCGAGGAGGTCAGGTACGGAGCTGGGGTCGTGGAGGCTGGCATCCTGACTGTGGAACGGGCGGCGGCTGCGGACCCTGGGTCCTCAGCGCCCGGACCCATCACAGCAGGAGGCTGACGGCTCATCAGCCGCTCCAGCATGCCAGCGAGGCGCTCCTCTCGCTGAGCGGAGAGTTCCGCCTGCTGAACCAGCAGGGCGGACAATCTGTCCAGGTCACTCATCGCACTGATGATACGCGGCACAGGCTAATAACAGACACGGTCACTGTTCGCAACACTACACGACCGCGCCATGTTGTGTTTCGAATCGTTTCGTCTAGGCCGCGGAAACAGTAAACACTCGTGTCAGATATATTGCCGTGCCGGACATAGGAACGCAACTGACGCTGAGGCGCCCGTGACCCCGTCCGGCGTCCCTCGAGCCAGCCAATGCCCTCTGGGTATGCGCCGGCAGAGGCGCGCTCAGGGACGGAGCTGGCGGTCGCGAGACAGGGGCGACTCCAGGCAATACAGTACGCGGGGTTAGGCTACAACATAACACAATGTAAGGGGCATTTATAGCTATCAAGATGTAAAAGATAGCTTCTGCTTCCATTATTTGCATAATTTATTACATATAGAGTTTCAGGAGCGTGTTCAGGAACATGAAAAGGGGGGTGACTGGCATGGTGATGACGATATGCCAGCGATAACGGCGCAATATACGTTTAGCTTATAAAAACATATGCACATATGAGACCAGAAAAGGGAATAAAGTCATTTTTTGCAGAGGCGCGCTCAGGAATGGAAGAAAGGGGGTCATATTATTGCAAGGAAACTAAGAGGCATGTGTGTTCAATGACATAACATACTGCAGTTTTCGGATGAAACACGCACCACAGGCTACTCTACGAACGATTATAAGATAATAGGCGAGTCCAGGTAGGGTAAAAAGGGGGGTGAGCAATGTTAATTGAAGTTGTAAGTGAAATAGTCACTGTTGACTAGTTAGTATCATAATAGCGGATAATATACTTATCAAAAGGTCTTGCGCCGCCCTAGTTTGGATCCTGGATACGCCTATGATGAAGTACAACATGCAAAAAGGAACTATCTATGATCAGTAACATATTTATAGTGCTGGGTAGCAACTTGTCTGCGGTTAATATTTTTCCCAATTTTACCCCCCTTTTTCACTAACCTGGTACCGTTTATGGCAAAAAATATGATTTATAACTGTTTTTTCTAATGTCGCAAACACATACCATTTCATTTATCACAAAAACAACATCAAAAAATGGTTTTATTACGCATTTACTTTACCCCCATATTGAGTGACCTGCACACGCCTATGATTTTTGAATTTTCAAACATCACCGTCATATATCAATTTCCGATTCAATCTCTATCGATTCCTATTAGTTGTGTTAAAATCGGACGATAAATATGAAAGTTATGTTGGATCAAAAATACCACTAAAATTTGTAGTTTTTGCCACCCTGTTGCCCCCCTATCCCAAATTTATATTTTTTATTATTTATAAATGTAGATCGTGTTGAGGGGAACCAAACACCGTTTCATTTTTGAAAATCGGACGGGTAGATCTCGAGATCTCCGGGGGGGGCGGAATCCGCCCCCCTGTTACAAATAGGGGTAGCCAGGAGCCTGTTACAAATAGGGTTAAGGGTTGCTCCAATTGCAAAAAAAATGGTCTCAATCGATTCCCCGGGTCTATATCTAACCTCCGCATTGGCAACCTCACGCGTGCCTTATATCCTTGAGCCCATAAAAGGTTCTTAAAGGACGGGGCGCCTCAAAACGCCCTTAACGGCTGTTCCAATTGCAAACACAATGGTCTCAGTCGATTCCTCAGGTCCATATCTAACCTCCGAATTAGAAACCTCACGCGTGCCTCATATCCTTGAGACCATAGAAGGTTCTCAAAGGATGGGGCGCCTCAAAACGCCTTTATGGGTTGCTCCAATTGTAAAAATAATGGTCTCAATCGATTCCCCGGGTCCATATCTAACCTCCGCATTGGCAACCTCACGCGTGCCTTATATCCTTGAGACCATACAAGGTTCTCAAAGGACAGGGCGCTTCAAAACGCCCTTAACGGCTGTTCCAATTGCAAAAGTAATAGTCTCAGTCGATTCCTCAGGTCCATATCTAACCTCCGCATTAGAAAGCTCACGCGTGCCTCATATCCTTGAGACCATAAAAGGTTCTCAAAGGACGGGGCGCCTCAAAACGCCTTTAAGGGTTCTTCCAATTGCAAAAATAATGGTCTCAATCGATTCCCCGGGTCCATATCTAACCTCCGCATTGGCAACCTCACGCGTGCCTTATATTCTTGAGACCATAAAAGGTTCTCAAAGGACGGGGCGCCTCAAAAAGCCCCTAACGGCTGTTCCAATTGCAAAAACAATGGTCTCAGTCGATTCCTCAGGTCCATATCTAACCTCTGCATTGGCAACCTCACGCGTGCCTTATATCCTTGAGACCAAAAAAGGTTATCAAAGGACGGGCGCCTCAAAACGCCTTTAAGGGTTGCTCCAATTGCAAAAATAATGGTATCAATCGATTCCCCGGGTCCATATCTAACCTCCGCATTGGCAACCTCAGGCGTGACTTATATCCTTGAGACCATAAAAGGTTATCAAAGGACGGGGCGCCTCAAAATGCCCTTAATGGCTGTTCTAATTGCAAAAACAATGGTCTCAGTCGATTCCTCAGGTCGATATCTAACCTCCGCATTAGAAACCTCACGCGTGCCTGCTATCCTTGAGACCATAAAAGGTTCTCAAAGGACGGGGCGCCTCAAAAAGCCCCTAACGGCTGTTCTAATTGCAAAAACAATGGTCTCAGTCGATTCCTCAGGTCCATATCTAACCTCTGCATTGGCAACCTCACGCGTGCCTTATATCCTTGAGACCAAAAAAGGTTATCAAAGGACGGGCGCCTCAAAACGCCTTTAAGGGTTGCTCCAATTGCAAAAATAATGGTATCAATCGATTCCCCGGGTCCATATCTAACCTCCGCATTGGCAACCTCAGGCGTGACTTATATCCTTGAGACCATAAAAGGTTATCAAAGGACGGGGCGCCTCAAAATGCCCTTAATGGCTGTTCTAATTGCAAAAACAATGGTCTCAGTCGATTCCTCAGGTCAATATCTAACCTCCGCATTAGAAACCTCACGCGTGCCTGCTATCCTTGAGACCATAAATGGTTCTCAAAGGACGGGACGCCTCAAAACGCCTTTAAGGGTTGCTCCAATTGCAAAAATAATGGTCTCAATCGATTCCCCGGGTCCATATCTAACCTCCGCATTAGCAACTTCACGCGTGCCTTATATCCTTGAGACCAAAAAAGGTTCTCAAAGGACGGGGCGCCTCAAAACGCCCTTAACGGCTGTTCTAATTGCAAAAACAATGGTCTCAGTCGATTCTTCAGGTCCATATCTAACCTCCGCATTAGAAACCTCACGCGTGCCTCATATCCTTGAGACCATAAAAGGTTAACAAAGTACGGGGCGCCTCAAAACGCCTTTAAGAGTTGCTCCAATTGCAAAAATAATAGTCTCAATCAATTCCCCGGGTCCATATCTAACCTCCGCATTGGCAACCTCACGCGTGCCTTATATCCTTGAGACCATAAAAGGTTATCAAAGGACGGGGCGCCTCAAAACGCCCTTAACGGCTGTTCCAATTGCAAAAACAATAGTCTCAGTCGATTCCTCAGGTCCATATCTAACAACCGCATTAGAAACCTCACGCGTGCCTTATATCCTTGAGACCATAAAAGGTTATCAAAGGACGGGGCGCCTCAAAACGCCATTGAGGGTTGCTCCAATTGCAGAAATAATGGTCTCAATCGATTCCCCGGGTCCATATTTAACCTCCGCATTAGAAACCTCACGCGTGCCTCATATCCTTGAGACCATAAAAGGTTCTCAAAGGACGGGGCGCCTCAAAACGCCCTTAACAGCTGTTCCAATTGCAAAACAATGGTCTCAATCGATTCCCCGGGTCCATATCTAATCTCCGCATTGGCAACCTCACGCGTGCCCTATATCCTTGAGACCATAAAAGGTTATCAAAGGACGGGGCGCCTCACAACGCCCTTAACAGCTGTTCCAATTGCAAAAACAATGGTCTCAGTCGATTCCTCAGGTCCATATCTAACCTCCGCATTAGAAACCTCACGCGTTCCTCATATCCTTGAGACCATAAAAGGTTCTCAAAGGTTAGATATGGACTAATGCGGAGGTTAGATATGGACCTGAGGAATCGACTGAGACCATTGTTTTTGCAATTGGAACAGCCGTTATGGGCGTTTTGAGGCACCCCGTCCTTTGAGAACCTTTTATGGTCTCAAGGATATAAGGCACGCGTAAGGTTGCCAATGCGGAGGATATATATGGACCCGGGGAATCGATTGAGACCATTATTTTTGCAATTGGAGCAACCCTTAAAGGCGTTTTGAGGCGCCCCGTCCTTTGAGAACCTTTTATGGTCTCAAGGATATGAGGCACGCATGAGGTTTCTAATGCGGAGGTTAGATATGGACCTGAAGAATCGACTGAGACCATTGTTTTTGCAATTGGAACAGCCGTTAAGGGCGTTTTGAGGCGCCCCGTCCTTTGAGAACCTTTTATGGTCTCAAGTATATAATGCACGCGTGAGGTTGCCAAAGCGGAGGTTAGATATGGACCCGGGGAATCGATTGAAACCATTATGTTTGCAATTGGAGCAACCCTTAAAGGCGTTTTGAGGCGCCCCGTCCTTTGAGAACCTTTTTATGGTATCAAGGATATGAGGCACGCGTGAGGTTTCTAATGCGGAGGTTAGATATGTACCTGAGGAATCGACTGAGACCATTGTTTTTGCAATTGGAACAGCTGTTAAGGGCGTTTTGAGGCGCCCCGTCCTTTGAGAACCTTTTATGGTCTCAAAGATATAAGGCACGCGTGAGGTTGCCAATGCGGAGGTTAGATATGGACCCGGGGAATCGATTGAGACCATTATTTTTGCAATTGGAGCAACCCTTAAAGGCGTTTTGCGGCGCCCCGTCCTTTGAGAACCTTTTATGGTCTCAAGGATATTTTGCACGCGTGAGGTTTCTAATGCGGAGGTTAGATATGGACCTGAGGAATCGACTGAGACCATTGTTTTGCAATTGGAACCGCCGTTAAGGGCGTTTTGAGGCGCCCCGTCCTTTGAGAACCTTTTATGGTCTCAAAGATATAAGACACGCGTGAGGTTGCCAATGCGGAGGTTAGATATGGACCCGGGGAATCGATTGAGACCATTATTTTTGCAATTGGAGCAACCCTTAAAGGCTTTTTGAGGCGCCCGTCCTTTGAGAACCTTTTATGGTCTCAAGGATATTTTTCCCGCGTGAGAGTTCTAATGCGGAGGTTAGATGTGGACCTGAGGAATCGACTGAGACCATTGTTTTTGCAATTGGAACAACCGTTTAGGGCGTTTTGAGGCGCTTCGTCCTTTGAGAACCTTTTATGGTCTCAAGGATATAAGGCATGTGTGAGGTTGCCAATGCGGAGGTTAGATATGGACCCGGGGAATCGATTGAGACCATTATTTTTGCAATTGGAGCAACCCTTAAAGGCGTTTTGTGGCGCCCCGTCCTTCGATAACCTTTTATGGTGTCAAGGATATAAGGCACGCGTGAGGTTGCCAATGCGGAGGTTAGATATGGAACCGGGGAATCGATTGAGACCATTATTTTTGTAATTGGAGCAACCCTTAAAGGCGTTTTGAGGCGCCCCGTCCTTTGAGAACCTTTTATGGTGTCAATGATATAAGGCACGCGTGAGGTTGCCAATGCGGAGGTTAGATATGGACCCGGGGAATCGATTGAGACCATTATTTTTGTAATTGGAGCAACCCTTAAAGGTGTTTTGAGTCGCCCGTCCTTTGATAACCTTTTATGGTCTCAAGGATATAAGGCACGCGTGAGGTTTCTAATGCGGAGGTTAGATATGGACCTGAGGAATCGACTGAGACCATTGTTTTTGCAATTGGAACAGCCGTTAAGGGCGTTTTGAGGCGCCCCGTCCTTTGATAACCTTTTATGGTCTCAAGGATATAAGGCACGCGTGAGGTTGCCAATGCGGAGGTTAGATATGGACCCGGGGAATCGATTGAGACCATTACGTTTGCAATTGGAGCAACCATTTAAGGCGTTTTGAGGCGCCCCGTCCTTTGAGAACCTTTTATGGTCTCAAGGATATGAGGCACGCGTGAAGTTTCTAATGCGGAGGTTAGATATGGACCTGAAGAATTTACTGAGACCATTGTTTTTGCAATTGGAACAGCCGTTAAGGGCTTTTTGAGGCGCCCCGTCCTTTGAGAACCTTTTATGGTCTCAAGGATATAAGGCACGCATGAGGTTGCCAATGCGGAGGTTAGATATGGACCCGGGGAATCGATTGAGACCATTATTTTTGCAATTGGAGCAACCCTTAAAGGCGTTTTGAGGCGCCCGTCCTTTGAGAACCTTTTATGGTCTCACAAGTATGAGGAACGCGTGAGGTTTCTAATGCGGAGGTTAGATATGGACCTGAGGAATCGACTGAGACAATTACTTTTGCAATTGGAACAGCCGGTAAGGGCGTTTTGAGGCGCCCCGTCCTTTGAGAACCTTTTATGGTCTCAAAGATATAAGGCACGCGTGAGGTTGCCAATGCGGAGGTTAGATATGGACCCGGGGAATCGATTGAGACCATTATTTTTGCAATTGGAGCAACCCTTAAAGGCGTTTTGAGGCGCCCCGTCCTTTGAGAACCTTTTATGGTCTCAAGGATATGAGGCACGCGTGAGATTTATAATGTGGAGGTTAGATATGGACCTGAGGAATCGACTGAGACCATTGTTTTTGCAATTGGAACAGCCGTTAAGGGCGTTTTAAGGCGCCCCGTCCTTTGAGAACCTTTTATGGTATCAAGGATATGAGGCACGCGTGAGGTTTATAATGCAGAGGTTAGATATGGACCTGAAGAATCGACTGAGACCATCGTTTTTGCAATTGGAACAGCCGTTAAGGGCGTTTTGAGGCGCCCCGTCCTTTGACCTTGAAAATGACCTTGAAGATGACCTTGAATGTCAAAATAAATGTTTTTTTCGTGATCAGCGTGCCCCAATTGACCTGTAACCAGATTTTGGAGCGAATCGCTACTCGACGCTGAATTGGAATCCGAATCCGACGCTAACTTCACGGACATCCAAACTACTTCAATAATTTGAATGACATCATGGCTGGGCAAACTACAGGAAGGCGATCTTAAAATGGATCGATCAAAAATTAGGTCGTGACGTCATTAAAATGGGCGGAGCATGCCCTTATAAGGAGATCCGATCTAAAAATGTATTGTTTTCCTGACATTCACACCTTCAAACACCCTATCACCCCTCAAAACATGCCCATCACCCCTGGACTTTTTTCGGTTGAAACTGCACGAATCGTGCCATCATATTTTCTTGTACTTGTATGATCAGATCCCTATTTTGGCAGATATGGCCAAAGTAAGGGTCGGCGATCTCAATTTCGGCACTCGCAGCAGCCTCAGCGATTTAAATTTTGATTCGCTACCTGACTTCACGATCTAAAATGGGATTAGCCGACTGACGACCGATCTAAAAATGTATTTCACACCGTGGTCGTTGCGTCGCGGAATCAATATTTAGATCGTCATTTACAGTGGAATAAGGGCAATTGCCGAATCTGGTCACATTTATTATTCCGCTATATTGATGGACAACATGTTCTCCAACACTTTTTAACCTCCGAGTATGCGTATGTTGCTCCGTATTGGCCTAATGACATAGGCCTCACAGTTTGATACTGCATGTATGCCCAAATATGGTCATAAAATCTAAAAATTGATTGATCCATTTTTTATCGTCTCTGTAGTTTGCTCAAATGACATGTTGAGAGAAGACGTAAAATGGATGCAACAGAAGGTACGGAACGTTTCACGTCAATATCTATCATAGTTTTCAAGATATTGAGAAAATCCGGGAGGGGCAGATTCTGCCCCCCCCCCCCCCGGGCGCGGGTTAAAAGAAATAGTTCACCTTGGAATTTTTGTACCCAACACGATATGATTATATTTTGTAATACAATTTCTTTTTATATTGTCAAAAATGGTCTTATATCGCGCCGATTCAGGACAGAAGGCCGTACATTTGTATTGCTTATCAAAACTATATGCATACTATCTGAGTCAGAGTCCTGACGTCACGCGAATGTAAAAAATAGTTCAGCCAATCAGATTCGAAACTAGTCGCGTAAGGATAGACTCGCATTGGAGATGTGCCAACCGGCGGCCGGCGATTCGCTTGCTAGCACCAGCTGCAAGCTGATTGGCTGATGGTATAGCCTCTGCCCGGCCTAGAACCAGTACAATATTCTTTCGCCAGAATCGCATTCCTTCGCCAAAAACTCAAATATATTCGGCTGGAGTCTTTCAGTCAAGAAAACTTGCAGATAGGGGTTTCCCAACACGGGCTACAAAACTGCTATCTCAGTTTAAAACTAATATTGAAGGTGAACTATTTCCTTTAACCCGCGCGGCGCTGGGGTCTCCAGCCGAACGCGCGGCGCTGGGGGGTAAATTTTACCCCCCCTCGTATCTTCCGAACCAATAACCGCAGCGAGACGCGCAATGCGGCGATCGCAAGCTCTCAACGAGAAGAATCGAATGCATACTTGAAATTCTTAAAATAAGGTCACATGTCAGGTCACAGTCAGGTCAAATGTAAAATGTAAGTATTTGAGTTTTTGGGCTATACTTTCCATCCAAAGCCTTATATTGCAACTATTATCTCACAAAGTGCTCCAGAGTGTATAATTCATTTCCTGCATAAGTAAAAGTGAAATTGTAAGCAAAGGTCAAGGTCAAGGTCAGGTCACACAAGGTCACAGGTCTACGAAAGCCATGCGACACATGTTGTATGAGTTATTTTACACGTATAATTCGATAGAAGCAGTAATTTTCACAGCCTGACACCATATAATCGTCCTCAGGTCAAGGTCAGGTCACAATAAGGTCAACATTTGAAATTGATTAATCTAAATAAACATTGCATGTTTCTAGACTAGTTTTGTCTTCGAAATACAGTGGTGGCATTTATTTGTCTGTATCTGGTCAGTAAAAGCCAAAAAACGCAATTAAAAAAAATGACGTCATGAGTTACTTGTTCTTAGAGAGCCATAAGTCAGTCAAAAATAAAGAAATTGCTTTGAAATTTGGTTTGAACATCGTTCATAATCAGTGGCGCGAAATTTTTCAGTTTTTGACTGAGGCTAGCTTGATTTTGACTGCTGCAATTTTGGGATGCCCAGTACCGTTCTAAAAACGCAAATATAGCATGCATTAAATTTCACGTCTGGGGGGGGGGGGGCAAAACATAGTTTGGCCCCCCTTAAACAGGCTTGGGGGGCATGGCCCCGTTCGCCCCCCCCCCCTGGATCCGCCCTTGGTCGTGGGTCTAGTTATTCCTTCGTCGACGACGAAATCATTATTTATGAACGTGTTCATTTTTTTTTCTTAAAATTTCACAGAACACGGAATTTTATTGTTTTTTATATGCGTTGAGGCTCATATTACAGTTTTTGTTTGGGGGGGGGGGGGCAAAAGACATGTTGGCCCCCCTTCCAGGCTTTGGGGGGGGGGGGGGCATGGCCGGATTGCCCCCCCCCCCCCTGGATCCGCCAGTGCCTGGACCTACGCGCCTGTCAGGTCACTGCAGGTCGAGCTGGCAACGGACAAGAGGGATCTGCGTTTCCCATTACAGCCGGAGGAATGGATGCTTTCCTCCTTATTTTCCTTGCCTTCTCTTCTTTCCTTCTCCTACACTCCTTTACCCCTATCTCTTCTTCTAGCTTCTTCTACATTCCCTCACCCTACAATGTATCCCTCCACTGATATCCCAATCTTAAATGAACCCCTCCCTCCACACGCAAGAGTGGAGCGGAACCTGATTCAGTTCCCTGTCCTCTATATTACCCTCCCACTCTCCCTACCCCTACGACCCCCTGTCATTCCCCAACGCTGCCTTAACAATAGTTGCCATAGGAATGTCGGGCCGGCCGGGCGGGAGTGACGCAGGACAGACCACCAGCTGCGTCCTCCGGCCGCCGGGGACAGGGAGGGGGCACGAAGGAATGCCGCTTGGATGGACAAATTGGACATTGGTGGCACATGGGACTGGTCAGAACAATGAAAGGGAACAGACCGCTGACCGGAAGGGACGCGTTTGCTGAGACCAGTAACTATACCAGAAAAAAACACATACATTCAGCAGGCATTAGGACAACCGCGACAACCAAAGGTATGCGTGGTATATGTCATTGGTCCCTTGTAAAAGGGTCGCCGGGAGTCATGGTCGTCCGGAGCGTCCGGACGACAGCCGAGGTTATAGTGTATACCTACCTACAGTATAGTTTGTTGCTGCGTGAGTGATTTGGAATGCAGACCCGCGCAGCTGCTAACATGAAGGCGTGTTTAGAACGAAGGCACGCGATAAGCAGAGATCGGAAAAACATACCTAGCACATACAGATACAGCTGGGTTAGGATAGGTGGATTGGACTAGGGTAGACATTTCATTATTTTGGACCCGGTACCCTCAGCAGGACACCGAATGTGGTCGCCGAAATTCCATGTCCTTGGTTGCCACTTGCCGGTGAGAACGACAAAACGACAAGATGTTTTATCCCTGGCCTATCGATTTATGGGTTTGCCATTTAGAAGCAATCACTGGCTTGATAACTCGGTTACCAAACAATGCATGCAGATTATAAGCTATATAGCTTAAACGTGGAGCAGAAAACAGCTTATGAATTTATAAATAATAAAATAGAAAACGGGACAGTTCAACCGAGCAAGGGCGCCGCCACCTTCCTAAAGTGTGTGTGTGGGGGGGGGGGGGGGGGGGGGGGGGAGGCATTCTGAAGTCGATTCCTTCCATGAAACGCCCATAGACGTAATGTTACAATCCGAAAATGTGTGTGTGTGTGGGGGGGGGGGGGGGGGGGGGGGGGGGGGAGCACATCCCCTCCCCCTGTGGCGGAGCCCCTGCAACCGAGTTGTAAGACAAATTTCCTGTTTGGTCATTTTATTACAACGTAGCGTTAGCATCGCGTCTAAACACATGAGACCGAGGCTAATGCGTATGCTCGTCAACAGAGTTTGCTCGTCAACAGAGTGGGGGGGGGGGGGGAGGCATTCTGAAGTCGATTCCTTCCATGAAACGCCCATAGACGTAATGTTACAATCCGAAAATGTGTGTGTGTGTGTGTGTGTGTGTGTGTGGGGGGGGGGGGGGGGGGGGAGCACATCCCCTCCCCCTGTGGCGGAGCCCCTGCAACCGAGTTGTAAGACAAATTTCCTGTTTGGTCATTTTATTACAACGTAGCGTTAGCATCGCGTCT
>JAXIVJ010005499.1:72500-73549 GCA_036785665.1 Chirona hameri | reverse complement strand
CACACAGACACACACACACAGACACACACACACAGACACACACACACAGACACACACACACAGACACACACACACAGACACACACACACAGACACACACACACAGACACACACACACAGACACACACACAGACACACACACAGACACACACACACAGACACACACACACAGACACACACACACAGACACACACACACAGACACACACACACAGACACACACACACAGACACACACACACAGACACACACACACAGACACACACACACACACACACAGACACACACACACAGACACACACACACAGACACACACACACAGACACACACACACAGACACACACACACAGACACACACACACAGACACACACACACAGACACACACACACAGACACACACACACAGACACACACACACAGACACACACACACAGACACACACACACAGACACACACACACAGACACACACACACAGACACACACACACAGACACACACACACAGACACACACACAGACACACACACACAGACACACACACACAGACACACACACACAGACACACACACACAGACACACACACACAGACACACACACACAGACACACACACACAGACACACACACACAGACACACACACACAGACACACACACACAGACACACACACACAGACACACACACACAGACACACACACACAGACACACACACACAGACACACACACACAGACACACACACACAGACACACACACACAGACACACACACACAGACACACACACACAGACACACACACACAGACACACACACACAGACACACACACACAGACACACACACACAGACACACACACACAGACACACACACACAGACACACACACACAGACACACACACACAGACACACACACACAGACACACACACACAGACACACACACACAGAACACACACACAGACACACACACAGAACACACACACAGACACACACACACAGACACACACACACAGACACACACACACAGACACACACACACAGACACACACACAGACACACACAC
>JAXIVJ010005499.1:20000-65000 GCA_036785665.1 Chirona hameri | reverse complement strand
CCAATCTTCTAAGAAATCGGGATGCAGTTGGGCTCCCCTCGAACACTTGGTTGTCATTACGAAGCGCGAAGCGCTCGCTCGTCCTTCCGTGGTGTATGGGAAAAATATGATTATTAGCGGCCCGACCCGGCCCGGCCCGACCCGCGTGGCGATGCTTTTGAGAAGCTCATATCTCTGCAACCGCACGTCCGATTGACAAGCGGACTTCTTTGCTGAGCAGCCCCATCTAACCTACCCTGTTTGAGACCAGTGCCGACTCATGTGGGTGACTACCACTGCGCGTGCCGCGTGAGGGGTGTTGAACAGTGTTTTCTCGCACAAACTCTGCACCGGCTGAGCCGATTGTGTGCAAATTTGGTGTGTGGTTAGGGACCCTCCGCCGCCGCCTACACACAAGTCATGGGGGTGCCTCTGCACGTGCGCACGTGCGCACATTTTTTTTTGTATCTCAGGAACTACTTTCCCAATCGGGTTGAAATTCACCATACATTTATTTCGCGCTCGCTCGTTCATAGCCAACTACGGCGCCTTACTGGTATATGGGAACAATCTGAATATGAGCGGCCCGGCCCGACCCGGCCCGGCCCGGCTCGACCCTGCCCGGCTCGACCCGACCCGTGGCGACGCTATTGAGAAGCTCATATATTTGCAACCATACGTTCGATTGACAAGCGGGCTTCTTTGCTGAGTAGCCCCATCCACCCTACCCTGTTTGAGACCAGTGCCGACTCATGTGGGTGACTACCACAGCGCGTGCCGCGTGAGGGGTGTTGACAAATGTTTTCTCGCAAAAACTTCGCAACGGCTGGGCAGATTATGTGCAAATTTTATGTGTGGTTAGGGATCCCTGAGCCCCCACTTTCCCACAAGTCAGGTGTGGGGTGCCTCTGCACGTGCACACGTGCACACCCCTATTCTATATCTCAGGAACGGCTGAGCCGATTGTGTTCTAATTTGGTGTGTGGTTAGTGTACCTCTCAGCCGCCGCCTTTCCACAAGTCAGAGTTGGGTGCTTCTGCACCTGCGCACGTGCTCATCCCTATTCTATATCTTAGGAACGGCTGAGCCGAATGTGTTCAAATTTGGTGGGTGGTTAGGGACCTTTTAGCCGCCAGTTTCCCACAAGTCAGGGGTGGGGTGCCTCTGGACGTGCGCACGTGCACACCCCTATTCTATATCACAGGAACGGCTGACCCGATTGTGTTCTAATTTGGTGTGTGGTTAGGGACCTCTCAGCCGCTTCCTTTCCACAAGTCAGGGGTGGGGTGCTTCTGCACGTGCACACGTGCTCACCGTTTTTTTTTGTATCTCAGAAACTACTTGCCCGATCGAGTTGAAATTCACCATACATTTCGATCGCGCTCGCTCGTTCATCGCCAATTACGGCGCCTTACTGGCATATATGTTACAGTACGTGTGCGAAATCCGCATACCTAGTTGCAAACAAACTAGTATTGTTGCGAACGTCCTGGTGGGTCAGTATAGTTGCATACGTACTAGTACAGCTGTGAACGTCCAAGGATGGATGCAACTGTCCTGACCGCCGGTCAGGATAGTTGCACACATACTGGGCTGTCCAGTACGTTTGCAACAATACTAGTAGGTACAGTTGCAAATGTACTGAAATATTGGGCACGGCTGATTGATGAAAACGCTTATTTTTGTCGATTTCCAAACAATGCTTGAAAACAATGCTTGTCTTGGGGTGCAATATGGTTCATGATGATATAATATGTTATGATCACGTTCTAGGCAACAGTGGCGGCGGTACAGGGGGGGGGGGGGGGGGGAGTTGCCCTTACGAATACTGCCATTTTCACCACTACCAATTCAGGCCGATTTAAATTATTCACGATTTTGTAAACTTTGGTTCCAAAAACTCGATTATCATTATATTGTCCAAAAGTTACTGGGGAGCTTCATTGTCCAGCTCTATCAAATGCGTGTGCCAAACATCGCATGGTAGGTAGATTGGGGAGCGTCTGGCACCCACGTAGCCAACAGGGCGGGGGGGGGGGGGAGGGGCCATGGCCCCTGAGAGACACAGCTTAGGTACACTAGATCTGTAGCGATTTTGCGAAAGATTTGCGATTTTACGAGTTATTTGAACCAAATCTAACAGTTGACCGAGCCAAACACGTCTCAGTGGAATAAGTCCCTGATGAGGAGATGTCCCTGAGGGAGGCGGCAAGATCACAGTCCGGTGGCAAAGGGCCGTTTTTTTAAGTGCACCTGTTCTAAGGCTTGTAAGTACCAAATGTTGCAAGTGCGTTAAGAACGGCCTCTCATGCTCAAGCATATATCATCACAGCCAGAACTGCAATAATTAATGACATGTGATCTATTTGTCTTATTTCTGTAAGGGATGTTTGTACCAAGCATTCAGAGATATTTCCTATCTGGAAATTTCAGTACATTTGCAGCTGTACTAGTATTGTTGCAAACGTACTGGACATCCCAGTACCTATGTGTGCAACTATCCTGACCGGTCAGGACAGTTGCATCCATCCTAGGACGTTCGCAACTATACTAGTACGTGTGCAACTATACTAACCCACCAGGACGTTGCCAACAATACTAGTTTGTTTGCAACTATACGGATTTCGCATCCGTACTGTAACATATATGCATGACATCATCATGGCATTGGGAGCAAGCTGATCTCCCTGGTGCATTTTGTCCATCTAACAAATTCACCCGTGCCCTGCGAGGCCCCTCGAAATCATAACAATAATATTACCAGTTAAACGTCTATTTGGGCGATGACTGAGCGAGCGCACTCTGGTAAAGCTAAAGCAGGTTTGAAATATGAAACGGTAAGGGAGCACACGTGATAGTAACACAGTCATTTTAGCACTCCAGAAAAATTGCCAGGCCTCAATGCATGCCAACATAAAAATTAAGTTGTATTAAATTGTTCATGATCTCCTTTCTCAAATCCGCCAAAAGGGAGTACGTCCTGAGCGCTGAATGCTTCAGCGTATATATCAATGCAGATTAATACAGCCATTTTTGATCAAGAGTCATTTTAGCAAGGTTTTTTGTTCATTTCGACGTTCGCGTGTTCCAACTGCCACGCGTTGTGGTATCACCTCTATCAGAACGCACTATATCAAAAACAAAATTGATTTGATGGACCTATCCAATGGTGTAAACCTAATCTCAATCGGAGCAGTGGTTGCAATGTTATTAGCTTCCGAAAAGCGTATGTATGGCCGGGTCGGGCCGGGTCGGGCCGGGTCGGGCCGGGTCAAATGTAAATTTGTCTAGTAAGTTGACAAAAAAACTAACGGGCGCTTCGCGCCCGCTCGGTAATTATACAGCCGATTCTGCAGTGACACCACATTGGTCTGCTAAGGGCGCTGGTCAGAGACGGGTACGGCGTGATCCCATGGTAACATGGTAACATGTAACATGGTAACATGGTAACATGTCAACATGGTAACATGGTAACATGGCAACATGGTAACATGGTAACAGGCCCACCCACTCCCGGTGACGACAACCCCAACTCTGACGACCTTCTCTCTCCGATCGACGTCGACAACGGTGCCAGCCGGGGGGGGGGGGGGGGGGGGGTCGTCGAACGCGACGTTACAAATCCCGTAGTCTATGACACCCGCCACCCGCCGTCCCGACGGACAGTACTGGTACGAACTTCACGAATCGCGTGGGTGTCACGGGCTGTAGCATGTTCGCCACTTTCCGACACCCGACACAGGCAGTTTTACAGGCAATCTCTATAACGCGTATGGCTCAATTCCGAATACATTTTCTTGCAGTGCATTCATTGGATGGGTAGCAAACTATATCGTAGTACCCGGATCGGCAGGTTATTCGGGAGTGTGGTCCCTTTATCTTACAGTCGACTTGGACGGCGGTGTCCTGTGTGCGGTGTCCTGTGTGCGATGTCCTGTGTGCGGTGTCATGTGTGCGGTGTCCTGTGTGCGGTGTCCTGTGTGCGGTGTTCTGTGTGCGGTGTCCTGTGGGCGGTGTCATGTGTGCGGTGTCCTGTGGGCGGTGTCCTGTGTGCGGTGTGCGGTGTCCTGTGCCTGTGTGCGGTATCCTGTGCCTGCGTGCGGTGTCCTGTGCCTGTGTGCGGTGTCCTGTGTCTGTGTGCGGTGTCCTGTGTGCGGTGTCCTGTGTGCGGTGTTCTGTGTGCGGTGTCCTGTGGGCGGTGTCCTGTGGGCGGTGTCCTGTGTGCGGTATCCTGTGTGCGGTGTGCGGTGTCCTGTGTGCGGTATCCTGTGTGCGGTGTCCTATGTGCGGTGTCTTGTGCCTGTGTGCGGTGTCCTGTGTGCGGTGTCCTGTGTGCGGTGTCCTGTGGGCGGTGTCCTGTGTGCGGTGTCCTGTGTGCGGTGTGCGGTGTGCGGTGTCCTGTGGGCGGTGTCCTGTGGGCGGTGTCCTGTGTGCGGTGTGCGGTGTCCTGTGGGCGGTGTCCTGTGTGCGGTGTCCTGTGCGCGGTGTCCTGTGGGCGGTGTCCTGTGTGCGGTGTCCTGTGTGCGGTGTCCTATGTGCGGTGTCCTGTGCCTGTGTGCGGTGTCCTGTGTGCGGTGTCCTGTGTGCGGTGTCCTGTGCGCGGTGTCCTGTGGGCGGTGTCCTGTGCGCGGTGTCCTGTGGGCGGTGTCCTGTGTGCGGTGTCCTGTGTGCGGTGTCCTGTGTGCGGTGTCCTATGTGCGGTATCCTGTGCCTGTGTGCGGTGCCCTGTGTGCGGTGTCCTGTGTGCGGTTTTCCTGTGCCTGTGTGCGGTGTCCTGTGTGCGGTGTCCTGTGTGCGGTGTCCTGTGTGCGGTGTCCTGTGTGCGGTGTCCTGTGTGCGGTGTCCTGTGTGCGGTGTCCTGTGTGCGGTGTCCTATGTGCGGTGTCCTGTGCCTGTGTGCGGTGTCCTGTGTGCGGTGTCCTATGTGCGGTGTCCTGTGCCTGTGTGCGGTGTCCTGTGTGCAGTGTCCTGTGTGCGGTGTCCTGTGTGCGGTGTCCTGTGCGCGGTGTCCTGTGGGCGGTGTCCTGTGTGCGGTGTCCTGTGTGCAGTGTCCTATGTGCGGTGTCCTGTGTGCGGTGTCCTGTGTGCGGTGTCCTGTGTGCGGTGTCCTGTGCCTGTGTGCGGTGTCCTGTGTGCGGTGTCCTGTGTGCGGTGTCCTGTGCCTGTGTGTGGTGTCCTGTGTGCGGTGTCCTGTGTGCGGTGTCCTGTGTGCGGTGTCCTGTGCGCGGTGTCCTGTGGGCGGTGTCCTGTGGGCGGTGTCCTGTGTGCGGTGTCCTATGTGCGGTGTCCTGTGCCTGTGTGCGGTGTCCTGTGTGCGGTGTCCTGTGTGCGGTGTCCTGTGCCTGTGTGCGGTGTCCTGTGTGCGGTGTCCTGTGTGCGGTGTGCGGTGTCCTGTGTGCGGTGTCCTGTGTGCGGTGTCCTATGTGCGATGTCCTGTGCCTATGTGCGGTGTCCTGTGTGCGGTGTCCTGTGTGCGGTGTCATGTGTGCGGTGTCCTGTGCCTGTGTGCGGTGTCCTGTGTGCGGTATCCTATGTGCGGTGTCCTGTGTGCGGTGTCCTGTGCCTGTGTGCGGTGTACTGTGTGCGGTGTCCTGTGTGCGGTGTCCTGTGTGCGGTGTCCTGTGCGCGGTGTCCTGTGTACGGTGTCATGTGTGCGGTGTCCTGTGTGCGATGTCCTGTGTGCGGTGTCCTGTGGGCGGTGTCCTGTGTGCGGTGTCCTGTGTGCGGTGTCCTGCGTGCGGTGTCCTGCGTGCGGTGTCCTGTGCCTGTGTGCGGTGTCCTGTGTGCGGTGTTCTATGTGCGGTGTCCTATGTGCGGTGTCCTGTGCCTGTGTGCGGTGTCCTGTGCGCGGTGTCCTGTGTGCGGTGTCCTGTGCGCGGTGTCCTGTGGGCGGTGTCCTGTGTGCGGTGTCCTGTGTGCGGTGTCCTGTGTGCGGTGTCCTATGTGCGGTGTCCTGTGTGCGGTGTCATGTGTGCGGTGTCCTGTGTGCGGTGTCATGTGTGCGGTGTCCTGTGGGCGGTGTCATGTGTGCGGTGTCATGTGTGCGGTGTCCTGTGTGCGGTGGCCTGTGGGCGGTGTCCTGTGGGCGGTGTCCTGTGGGCGGTGTCCTGTGTGCGGTGTCCCGTGTGCGGTGTCCTGTGGGCGGTGTGCGGTGTCCTGTGTGCGGTGTCCTGTGTGCGGTGTCCTGTGTGCGGTGTCCTGTGGGCGGTGTCCTGTGTGCGGTGTCCTGTGGGCGGTGTGCGGTGTCCTGTGTGCGGTGTCCTGTGTGCGGTGTCCTGTGTGCGGTGTCCTGTGTGCGGTGTCCTGTGTGCGGTGTCCTGTGTGCGGTATCCTGTGTCTGTGTGCGGTGTCCTGTGTGCGGTGTCCTGTGTGCGGTGTCCTGTGTGCGGTGTCCTGTGTGCGGTGTCCTGTGTGCGGTGTCCTGTGTGCGGTGTCCTGTGTGCGGTGTCATGTGTGCGGTGTCCTGTGTGAGGTGTCTTGTGTGCGGTGTCATGTGTGCGGTGTCCTGTGTGCGGTGTCCTGTGCCTGTGTGCGGTGTCCTGTGTGCGGTGTCCTGTGTGCGGTGTCCTGTGTGCGGTGTCCTGTGCGCGGTGTCCTGTGTGCGGTGTCCTGTGTGCGGTGTCCTGTGTGCGGTGTCCTGTGTGCGGTGTCCTGTGTGCGGTGTCCTGTGTGCGGTGTCATGTGTGCGGTGTCCTGTGTGCGGTGTCCTGTGTGCGGTGTCATGTGTGCGGTGTCATGTGGGCGGTGTCCTGTGTGCGGTGTCCTGTGTGCGGTGTCCTGTGTGCGGTGTCCTGTGTGCGGTGTCCTGTGTGCGGTGTCCTGTGGGCGGTGTCCTGTGTGCGGTGTACTGTGTGCGGTGTCCTGTGTGCGGTGTCCTGTGGGCGGTGTCCTGTGTGCGGTGTCATGTGTGCGGTGTCCTGTGTGCGGTGTCCTGTGTGCGGTGTCCTGTGTGCGGTGTCCTGTGTGCGGTGTCCTGTGGGCGGTGTCCTGTGTGCGGTGTCCTGTGTGCGGTGTCCTGTGTGCGGTGTCATATGTGCGGTGTCCTGTGTGCGGTGTCATGTGTGCGGTGTCCTATGTGCGGTGTCCTGTGCCTGTGTGCGGTGTCCTGTGTGCGGTGTCCTGTGTGCGATGTCCTGTGTGCGGTGTCCTGTGTGCGGTGTCATGTGTGCGGTGTCCTGTGTGCGGTGTCCTGTGTGCGGTGTCCTATGTGCGGTGTCCTGTGTGCGGTGTCCTGTGTGCGGTGTCCTGTGTTTGTCGGGCGGTGTCCTGTGTGCGGTGTCCTGTGTACGGTGTCCTGTGTGCGGTGTCATATGAGCGGTGTCCTGTGTGCGGTGTCCTGTGTGCGGTGTCCTGTGTGCGGTGTCCTATGTGCGGTGTCATGTGTGCGGTGTCCTGTGCGCGGTGTCCTGTGGGCGGTGTCCTGTGTGCGGTGTCCTGTGTGCGGTGTCCTATGTGCGGTGTCCTGTGCCTGTGTGCGGTGTCCTGTGTGCGGTGTCCTGTGTGCGGTGTCCTGTGCGCGGTGTCCTGTGGGCGGTGTCCTGTGCGCGGTGTCCTGTGGGCGGTGTCCTGTGTGCGGTGTCCTGTGTGCGGTGTCCTGTGTGCGGTGTCCTATGTGCGGTATCCTGTGCCTGTGTGCGGTGCCCTGTGTGCGGTGTCCTGTGTGCGGTTTTCCTGTGCCTGTGTGCGGTGTCCTGTGTGCGGTGTCCTGTGTGCGATGTCCTGTGTGCGGTGTCCTGTGTGCGGTGTCATGTGTGCGGTGTCCTGTGTGCGGTGTCCTGTGTGCGGTGTCCTATGTGCGGTGTCCTGTGCCTGTGTGCGGTGTCCTGTGTGCGGTGTCCTATGTGCGGTGTCCTGTGCCTGTGTGCGGTGTCCTGTGTGCAGTGTCCTGTGTGCGGTGTCCTGTGTGCGGTGTCCTGTGCGCGGTGTCCTGTGGGCGGTGTCCTGTGTGCGGTGTCCTGTGTGCAGTGTCCTATGTGCGGTGTCCTGTGTGCGGTGTCCTGTGTGCGGTGTCCTGTGTGCGGTGTCCTGTGCCTGTGTGCGGTGTCCTGTGTGCGGTGTCCTGTGTGCGGTGTCCTGTGCCTGTGTGTGGTGTCCTGTGTGCGGTGTCCTGTGTGCGGTGTCCTGTGTGCGGTGTCCTGTGCGCGGTGTCCTGTGGGCGGTGTCCTGTGGGCGGTGTCCTGTGTGCGGTGTCCTATGTGCGGTGTCCTGTGCCTGTGTGCGGTGTCCTGTGTGCGGTGTCCTGTGTGCGGTGTCCTGTGCCTGTGTGCGGTGTCCTGTGTGCGGTGTCCTGTGTGCGGTGTCCTGTGTGCGGTGTCCTGTGTGCGGTGTGCGGTGTCCTGTGTGCGGTGTCCTGTGTGCGGTGTCCTATGTGCGATGTCCTGTGCCTATGTGCGGTGTCCTGTGTGCGGTGTCCTGTGTGCGGTGTCATGTGTGCGGTGTCCTGTGCCTGTGTGCGGTGTCCTGTGTGCGGTATCCTATGTGCGGTGTCCTGTGTGCGGTGTCCTGTGTCCTGTGCCTGTGTGCGGTGTACTGTGTGCGGTGTCCTGTGTGCGGTGTCCTGTGTGCGGTGTCCTGTGCGCGGTGTCCTGTGTACGGTGTCATGTGTGCGGTGTCCTGTGTGCGATGTCCTGTGTGCGGTGTCCTGTGGGCGGTGTCCTGTGTGCGGTGTCCTGCGTGCGGTGTCCTGCGTGCGGTGTCCTGTGCCTGTGTGCGGTGTCCTGTGTGCGGTGTCCTATGTGCGGTGTCCTATGTGCGGTGTCCTGTGCCTGTGTGCGGTGTCCTGTGCGCGGTGTCCTGTGTGCGGTGTCCTGTGCGCGGTGTCCTGTGGGCGGTGTCCTGTGTGCGGTGTCCTGTGTGCGGTGTCCTATGTGCGGTGTCCTGTGTGCGGTGTCATGTGTGCGGTGTCCTGTGTGCGGTGTCATGTGTGCGGTGTCCTGTGTGCGGTGTCATGTGTGCGGTGTCATGTGTGCGGTGTCCTGTGTGCGGTGGCCTGTGGGCGGTGTCCTGTGGGCGGTGTCCTGTGGGCGGTGTCCTGTGTGCGGTGTCCTGTGTGCGGTGTCCTGTGGGCGGTGTGCGGTGTCCTGTGTGCGGTGTCCTGTGTGCGGTGTCCTGTGTGCGGTGTCCTGTGGGCGGTGTCCTGTGTGCGGTGTCCTGTGGGCGGTGTGCGGTGTCCTGTGTGCGGTGTCCTGTGTGCGGTGTCCTGTGTGCGGTGTCCTGTGTGCGGTGTCCTGTGTGCGGTGTCCTGTGTGCGGTATCCTGTGTCTGTGTGCGGTGTCCTGTGTGCGGTGTCCTGTGTGCGGTGTCCTGTGGGCGGTGTCCTGTGTGCGGTGTCCTGTGTGCGGTGTCCTGTGGGTGGTGTCCTGTGTGCGGTGTCCTGTGTACGGTGTCCTGTGCGCGGTGTCCTGTGGGCGGTGTCCTGTGTGCGGTGTCCTGTGTGCGGTGTCCTGTGTGCGGTGTCATGTGTGCGGTGTCCTGTGTGCGGTGTCATGTGTGCGGTGTCCTGTGTGAGGTGTCTTGTGTGCGGTGTCATGTGTGCGGTGTCCTGTGTGCGGTGTCCTGTGCCTGTGTGCGGTGTCCTGTGTGCGGTGTCCTGTGTGCGGTGTCCTGTGTGCGGTGTCCTGTGCGCGGTGTCCTGTGTGCGGTGTCCTGTGTGCGGTGTCCTGTGTGCGGTGTCCTGTGTGCGGTGTCCTGTGTGCGGTGTCCTGTGTGCGGTGTCATGTGTGCGGTGTCCTGTGTGCGGTGTCCTGTGTGCGGTGTCATGTGTGCGGTGTCATGTGGGCGGTGTCCTGTGTGCGGTGTCCTGTGTGCGGTGTCCTGTGTGCGGTGTCCTGTGTGCGGTGTCCTGTGTGCGGTGTCCTGTGGGCGGTGTCCTGTGTGCGGTGTACTGTGTGCGGTGTCCTGTGTGCGGTGTCCTGTGGGCGGTGTCCTGTGTGCGGTGTCCTGTGTGCGGTGTCCTGTGTGCGGTGTCCTGTGTGCGGTGTCCTGTGTGCGGTGTCCTGTGGGCGGTGTCCTGTGGGCGGTGTCCTGTGTGCGGTGTCCTGTGTGCGGTGTCCTGTGTGCGGTGTCCTATGTGCGGTGTCCTGTGTGCGGTGTCATGTGTGCGGTGTCCTATGTGCGGTGTCCTGTGCCTGTGTGCGGTGTCCTGTGTGCGGTGTCCTGTGTGCGATGTCCTGTGTGCGGTGTCCTGTGTGCGGTGTCATGTGTGCGGTGTCCTGTGTGCGGTGTCCTGTGTGCGGTGTCCTATGTGCGGTGTCCTGTGTGCGGTGTCCTGTGTGCGGTGTCCTGTGTTTGTCGGGCGGTGTCCTGTGTGCGGTGTCCTGTGTACGGTGTCCTGTGTGCGGTGTCATATGAGCGGTGTCCTGTGTGCGGTGTCCTGTGTGCGGTGTCCTGTGTGCGGTGTCCTATGTGCGGTGTCATGTGTGCGGTGTCCTGTGTGCGGTGTCCTGTGTGCGGTGTCCGGTGTGCGGTGTCCTGTGTGCGGTGTCCTGTGTGCGGTGTCCTGTGCCTGTGTGCGGTGTCCTGTGTGCGGTGTCCTGTGTGCGGTGTCCTGTGTGCGGTGTCCTGTATGCGGTGTCATGTGTGCGGTGTCCTGTGTGCGGTGTCCTGTGTGCGGTGTCCTGTGTGCGGTGTCCTGTGTGCGGTGTCCTGTGGGCGGTGTCCTGTGTGCGGTGTCCTGTGTGCGGTGTCCTGTGTGCGGTGTCCTGTGTGCGGTGTCCTATGTGCGGTGTCCTATGTGCGGTGTCCTGTGTGCAGTGTCCTGTGGGCGGTGTCCTGTGTGCGGTGTCCTGTGTGCGGTGTCCTGTGTGCGGTGTCCTGTGTGCGGTGTCCTGTGTGCGGTGTCCTGTGTGCGGTGTCCTGTGTGCGGTGTGCGGTGTCCGGTGTGCGGTGTCCTGTGTGCGGTGTCATGTGTGCGGTGTGCTGTGTGCGGTGTCCTGTGTGCGGTGTCCTGTGTGCGGTGTCCTGTGGGCGGTGTCCTGTGTGCGGTGTCCTGTGCCTGTGTGCGGTGTCCTGTGCGCGGTGTCCTGTGTGCGGTGTCCCGTGTGCGGTGTCCTGTGTGCGGTGTCCTGTGTGCGGTGTCCTGTGTGCGGTGTCCTGTGTGCGGTGCCATGTGAATGTGTGCGGTGTCCTGTGTGCGGTGTCCTGTGTGCGGTGTCCTGTGTGCGGTGTCCTGTGTGCGGTGTCCTGTGTGCGGTGTCCTGTGTGCGGTGCCCTGTGGGCGGTGTCCTGTGTGCGGTGTGCGGTGTCCTGGGTGCGGTGTCCTGTGTGCGGTGTCCTGTGCCTGTGTGCGGTGTCCTGTGCGCGGTGTCCTGTGTGCGGTGTCCCGTGTGCGGTGTCCTGTGTGCGGTGTCCTGTGCCTGTGTGCGGTGTCCTGTGCCTGTGTGCGGTGTCCTGTGTGCGGTGTCCTGTGTGCGGTGTCCTGTGTGCGGTGTCCTGTGGGCGGTGTCCTGTGTGCGGTGTCCTGTGTGCGGTGTCCTGTGTGCGGTGTCCTGTGTGCGGTGTCATGTGCATGTGTGCGGTGTCCTGTGTGCGGTGTCCTGTGTGCGGTGTGCGGTGTCCTGTGTGCGGTGTCCTGTGTGCGTTGTCCTGTGTGCGGTGTCCTGTGTCTGTGTGCGGTGTCCTGTGTGCGGTGTCCTGTGTGCGGTGTCCTGTGTGCGGTGTCCTGTGTGCGGTGTCCTGTGTGCGGTGTCCTGTGTGCGGTGTCCTGTGTGCGGTGTCATGTGTGCGGTGTCCTGTGTGCGGTGTCCTGTGTGCGGTGTCCTGTGCCTGTGTGCGGTGTCCTGTGTGCGGTGTCCTGTGTGCGGTGTACTGTGTGCGGTGTCCTGTGTGCGGTGTCCTGTGTGCGGTGTCCTGTGTGCGGTGTCCTGTGTGCGGTGTCCTATGTGCGGTGTCCTGTGTGCGGTGTACTGTGTGCGGTGTCCTGTGTGCGGTGTCCTGTGGGCGGTGTCCTGTGTGCGGTGTCCTGTGTGCGGTGTCCTGTGGGCGGTGTCCTGTGGGCGGTGTCCTGTGTGCGGTGTCCTGTGTGCGGTGTCATGTGTGCGGTGTCATGTGTGCGGTGTCCTGTGTGCGGTGTCCTGTGTGCGGTGTCCTGTGGGCGGTGTCCTGTGTGCGGTGTACTGTGTGCGGTGTCCTGTGTGCGGTGTCCTGTGGGCGGTGTCATGTGTGCGGTGTCCTGTGTGCGGTGTCCTGTGTGAGGTGTCCTGTGTGCGGTGTCCTGTGGGCGGTGTCCTGTGGGCGGTGTCCTGTGGGTGGTGTCCTGTGGGCGGTGTCCTGTGTGCGGTGTCCTGTGTGCGGTGTCCTGTGTGCGGTGTCCTATGTGCGGTGTACTGTGCCTGTGTGCGGTGTCATGTGTGCGGTGTCCTGTGTGCGGTGTTCTGTGTGCGGTGTCCTGTGTGCGGTGTCCTGTGTGCGGTGTCCTGTGTGCGGTGTCCTGTGTGCGGTGTCCTATGTGCGGTGTCCTGTGGGCGGTGTCCTGTGTGCGGTGTCCTGTGTGCGGTGTCATGTATGCGGTGTCCTGTGTGCGGTGTCCTGTGTGCGGTGTCCTGTGTGCGGTGTCCTATGTGCGGTGTCCTGTGTGCGGTGTCCTGTGTGCGGTGTCCTGTGTGCGGTGTCCTGTGTGCGGTGTCCTGTGTGCGGTGTCCTGTGTGCGGTGTCCTGTGTATGTGTGCGGTGTCCTGTGTGCGGTGTCCTGTGTGCGGTGTCCTGTGTGCGGTGTCCTGTGTGCGGTGTCCTGTGTGCGGTGTCCTGTGTGCGGTGTCATGTGTGCGGTGTCATGTGTGCGGTGTACTATGTGCGGTGTCCTGTGTGCGGTGTCCTGTGTGCGGTGTCCTGTGTGCGGTGTCCTGTGTGCGGTGTCCTGTGTGCGGTATCATGTGTGCGGTGTCCTGTGTGCGGTGTCCTGTGTGCGGTGTCCTGTGTGCGGTGTCCTGTGTGCGGTGTCCTGTGTGCGGTGTCATGTGTGCGGTGTCCTATGTGCGGTGTCCTGTGTGCGGTGTCCTGTGTGCGGTGTCCTGTGTGCGGTGCCCTGTGTGCGGTGTCCTGTGTGCGGTGTCCTGTGTGTGGTGTCCTGTGTGCGGTGTCCTGTGTGCGGTGTCCTGTGTGCGGTGTCCTGTGCGCGGTGTCCTGTGTGCGGTGTCATGTGTGCGGTGTCCTGTGTGCGGTGTGTGGTGTCCTGTGTGCGGTGTCCTGTGTGCGGTGTCATGTGGGCGGTGTCCTGTGTGCGGTGTGCGGTGTCCTGTGCGTGGTGTCCTGTGTGCGGTGTCCTGTGTGCGATGTCCTGTGGGCGGTGTCCTGTGTGCGGTGTCCTGTGTGCGGTGTCCTGTGTGCGGTGTGCGGTGTACGGTGTCCTGTGTGCGGTGTCCTGTGTGCGGTGTCCTGTGTGCGGTGTCCTGTGTGCGGTGTCCTGTGTGCGGTGTCCTGTGTGCGGTGTCATGTGTGCGGTGTGCGGTGTCCTGTGTGCGGTGTCCGGTGTGCGGTGTCCTGTGGGCGGTGTCCTGTGTGCGGTGTCCTGTGTGCGGTGTCCTGTGCCTGTGTGCGGTGTCCTGTGCCTGTGTGCGGTGTCATGTGTGCGGTGTCCTGTGTGCGGTGTCCTGTGTGCGGTGTCCTGTGTGCGGTGTCCTGTGCGCGGTGTCCTATGTGCGGTGTCCTGTGTGTGGTGTCCTGTGTGCGGTGTCCTGTGCGCGGTGTCCTGTGTGCGGTGTCCTGTGTGCGGTGTCCTGTGTGCGGTGTCCTGTGTGCGGTGTCCTGTGTGCGATGTCCTGTGTGCGATGTCCTGTGGGCGGTGTCCTGTGTGCGGTGTCCTGTGTGCGGTGTCCTGTGCGCGGTGTCCTGTGTGCGGTGTCCTGTGTGCGGTGGCCTGTGCCTGTGTGCGGTGTCATGTGTGCGGTGTCATGTGTGCGGTGTCCTGTGTGCGGTGTCCTGTGTGCGGTGTCCTGTGTGCGGTGTCATGTGTGCGGTGTCATGTGTGCGGTGTCCTGTGTGCGGTGTCCTGTGTGCGGTGTCCTGTGTGCGGTGTCCTGTGTGCGGTGTCCTGTGCCTGTGTGCGGTGTCCTGTGTGCGGTATCCTGTGTGCGGTGTCCTGTGTGCGGTGTCCTGTGCCTGTGTGCGGTGTCCTGTGTGCGGTGTCCTATGTGTGGTGTCCTATGTGCGGTGTCCTGTGTGCGGTGTACTGTGTTTGTGTGCGGTGTCCTGTGTGCGGTGTCCTGTGTTTGTGTGCGGTGTCCTGTGTGCGGTGTCCTGTGTGCGGTGTCATGTGTGCGGTGTCCTGTGTGCGGTGTCCTGTGTGCGGTGTCCTGTGTGCGGTGTCCTGTGTGCGGTGTGCGGTGTCCTGTGTGCGGTGTCCTGTGTGCAGTGTCCTGTGGGCGGTGTCCTGTGTGCGGTGTCCTGTGTGCGGTGTGCGGTGTCCTGTGTGCGGTGTCCTGTGTGCGGTGTCCTGTGTGCGGTGTCCTGTGTGCGGTGTCCTGTGTGCGGTGTCCTGTGGGCGGTGTCCTGTGTGCGGTGTACTGTGTGCGGTGTCCTGTGCCTGTGTGCGGTGTCCTGTGTGCGGTGTCCTGTGTGCGGTGTCCTGTGTGCGGTGTCCTGTGTGCGGTGTCCTGTGCCTGTGTGCGGTGTCCTGTGTGCGGTGTCCTGTGTGCGGTGTCCTGTGTGCGGTGTCCTGTGTGCGGTGTCCTGTGTGCGGTGTGTGGTGTCCTGTGTGCGGTGTCCTGTGTGCGGTGTCCTGTGGGCGGTGTCCTGTGTGCGGTGTGCGGTGTCCTGTGTGCGGTGTCCTGTGTACGGTGTCCTGTGTGCGGTGTCATGTGGGCGGTGTCCTGTGTGCGGTGTGCGGTGTCCTGTGTGCGGTGTCATGTGTGCGGTGTCCGGTGTGCGGTGTCCGGTGTGCGGTGTCCTGTGTGCGGTGTCCTGTGTGCGGTGTCCTGTGGGCGGTGTCCTATGTGCGGTGTCCGGTGTGCGGTGTCCGGTGTGCGGTGTGCGGTGTCCTGTGAGCGGTGTCCTGTGGGCGGTGTCCTGTGTGCGGTGTCCTGTGTGCGGTGTCCTGTGTACGGTGTCCTGTGTGCGGTGTCCTGTGGGCGGTGTCCTGTGTGCGGTGTGCGGTGTCCTGTGTGCGGTGTCATGTGTGCGGTGTCCTGTGTGCGGTGTCCTGTGTGCGGTGTCCTGTGTGCGGTGTCCGGTGTGCGGTGTCCTGTGTGCGGTGTCCTGTGTGCGGTGTCCTGTGTGCGGTGTGCGGTGTCCTGTGTGCGGTGTCCTGTGTGCGGTGTGCGGTGTCCTGTGTGCGGTGTCCTGTGTGCGGTGTCCTGTGGGCGGTGTCCGGTGTGCGGTGTGCGGTGTCCTGTGTGCGGTGTCCTGTGTGCGGTGTCCTGTGTGCGGTGTCCTGTATGCGGTGTCCTGCGTGCGGTGTGCGGTGTCCTGTGTGCGGTGTGCGGTGCCCTGTGTGCGGTGTCCTGTGTGCGGTGTCCTGTGTGCGGTGTGCGGTGTCCTGTGTGCGGTGTGCGGTGTCCTGTGTGCGGTGTCCTGTGTGCGGTGTCCTGTGTGCGGTGTCCTGTGTGCGGTGTCCTGTGTGCGGTGTCCTGTGTGCGGTGTCATGTGTGCGGTGTGCGGTGTCATGTGTGCGGTGTCCTGTGTGCGGTGTCCTGTGTGCGGTGTCCTCTATGCGGTGTGCGGTGTCCTGTGTGCGGTGTGCGGTGTCATGTGTGCGGTGTCCTGTGTGCGGTGTCCTGTGTGCGGTGTCCTGTGTGCGGTATCCTGTGTGCGGTGTCATGTGGGCGGTGTCCTGTGTGCGGTGTCCTGTGTGCGGTGTCCTGTGTGCGGTGTCCTGTGTGCGGTGTCCTGTGTTTGTTGGTGTCCTGTGTGCGGTGTGCTGTGTTTGTCGGTGTCCTGTGTGCGGTGTCCTGTGTGCGGTGTCCTGTGTGCGGTGTCCTGTGTGCGGTGTCCTGTGTGCGGTGTCCTGTGTGCGGTGTCCTGTGTTTGTCGGTGTCCTGTGTTTGTCGGTGTCCTGTGTTTGTCGGTGTCCTGTGTGCGGTGTCCTGTGTACGGTGTCCTGTGGGCGGTGTCCTGTGTGCGGTGTCCTGTGTGCGGTGTCCTGTGTGCGGTGTCCTGTGTGCGGTGTCCTGTGTTTGTCGGTGTCCTGTGTTTGTCGGTGTCCTGTGTTTGTCGGTGTCCTGTGTGCGGTGTCCTGTGTTTGTCGGTGTCCTGTGTGCGGTGTCCTGTGTGCGTTGTCCTGTGTTTGTCGGTGTCCTGTGTTTGTCGGTGTCCTGTGTTTGTCGGTGTCCTGTGTGCGGTGTCCTGTGTTTGTCGGTGTCCTGTGTGCGGTGTCCTGTGTGCGGTGTCCTGTGTGCGGTGTCCTGTGTTTGTCGGTGTCCTGTGTGCGGTGTCCTGTGTGCGGTGTCCTGTGTTTGTCGGTGTCCTGTGTTTGTCGGTGTCCTGTGTTTGTCGGTGTCCTGTGTGCGGTGTCCTGTGTTTGTCGGTGTCCTGTGTTTGTCGGTGTCCTGTTTGTCGGTGTCCTGTGTGCGGTGTCCTGTGTTTGTCGGTGTCCTGTGTTTGTCGGTGTCCTGTGTTTGTCGGTGTCCTGTGTGCGGTGTCCTGTGTTTGTCGGTGTCCTGTGTGCGGTGTCCTGTGTTTGTCGGTGTCCTGTGTTTGTCGGTGTCCTGTGTTTGTCGGTGTCCTGTGTGCGGTGTCCTGTGTGCGGTGTCCTGTGTGCGGTGTCCTGTGTTTGTCGGTGTCCTGTGTTTGTCGGTGTCCTGTGTTTGTCGGTGTCCTGTGTGCGGTGTCCTGTGTTTGTCGGTGTCCTGTGTTTGTCGGTGTCCTGTGTTTGTCGGTGTCCTGTGTGCGGTGTCCTGTGTTTGTCGGTGTCCTGTGTTTGTCGGTGTCCTGTGTTTGTCGGTATCCTGTGTGCGGTGTCCTGTGTTTGTCGGTGTCCTGTGTTTGTCGGTGTCCTGTGTTTGTCGGTGTCCTGTGTTTGTCGGTGTCCTGTGTTTGTCGGTGTCCTGTGTTTGTCGGTGTCCTGTGTTTGTCGGTGTCCTGTGTGCGGTGTCCTGTGTTTGTCGGTGTCCTGTGTGCGGTGTCCTGTGTGCGGTGTCCTGTGTTTGTCGGTGTCCTGTGTTTGTCGGTGTCCTGTGTGCGGTGTCCTGTGTTTGTCGGTGTCCTGTGTTTGTCGGTGTCCTGTGTTTGTCGGTGTCCTGTGTGCGGTGTCCTGTGTTTGTCGGTGTCCTGTGTTTGTCGGTGTCCTGTTTGTCGGTGTCCTGTGTGCGGTGTCCTGTGTTTGTCGGTGTCCTGTGTTTGTCGGTGTCCTGTGTTTGTCGGTGTCCTGTGTTTGTCGGTGTGCGGTGTCCTGTGTGCGGTGTCCTGTGTGCGGTGTCCTGTGTGCGGTGTCCTGTGTTTGTCGGTGTCCTGTGTTTGTCGGTGTCCTGTGTGCGGTGTCCTGTGTGCGGTGTCCTGTGTGCGGTGTCCTGTGTTTGTCGGTGTCCTGTGTTTGTCGGTGTCCTGTGTTTGTCGGTGTCCTGTGTTTGTCGGTGTCCTGTGTTTGTGTGCGGTGTCCTGTGTTTGTCGGTGTCCTGTGTTTGTCGGTGCCCTGTGTTTGTCTGTGTCCTGTGTTTGTTGTGTGCGGTGTCCTGTGTTTGTCAGTGTCCTGTGTTTGTCGGTGTCCTGTGTTTGTCGGTGTCCTGTGTTTGTGTGCGGTGTCCTGTGTTTGTGTGCGGTGTCCTGTGTTTGTCGGTGTCCTGTGTTTGTCGGTGTCCTGTGTTTGTCGGTGTCCTGTGTTTGTCGGTGTCCTGTGTGTGTGTCGGTGTGCGGTGTTTGTCGGTGTCCTGTGTTTGTGTGCGGTGTCCTGTGTTTGTCGGTGTCCTGTGTTTGTCGGTGTCCTGTGTTTGTGTGCGGTGTCCTGTGTTTGTCGGTGTCCTGTGTTTGTCGGTGTCCTGTGTTTGTCGGTGTCCTGTGTTTGTCGGTGTCCTGTGTTTGTGTGCGGTGTCCTGTGTTTGTCGGTGTCCTGTGTGCGGTGTCCTGTGTTTGTCGGTGTCCTGTGTTTGTCGGTGTCCTGTGTGCGGTGTCCTGTGTTTGTCGGTGTCCTGTGTGTGTGTGCGGTGTCCTGTGTTTGTCGGTGTCCTGTGTTTGTGTGCGGTGTCCTGTGTTTGTCGGTGTCCTATGTTTGTGTGCGGTGTCCTGTGTTTGTCGGTGTCCTGTGTTTGTCGGTGTCCTGTGTGCGGTGTCCTGTGTTTGTCGGTGTCCTGTGTTTGTGTGCGGTGTCCTGTGTTTGTCGGTGTCCTGTGTTTGTGTGCGGTGTCCTGTGTTTGTCGGTGTCCTGTGTTTGTCGGTGTCCTGTGTTTGTCGGTGTGCGGTGTTTGTCGGTGTCCTGTGTGCGGTGTCCTGTGTTTGTCGGTATCCTGTGTTTGTGTGCGGTGTCCTGTGTGCGGTGTCCTGTGTTTGTCGGTGTCCTGTGTGCGGTGTCCTGTGTTTGTCGGTATCCTGTGTTTGTGTGCGGTGTCCTGTGTGCGGTGTCCTGTGTTTGTCGGTGTCCTGTGTTTGTCGGTGTCCTGTGTTTGTCGGTGTCCTGTGTTTGTCGGTGTGCGGTGTTTGTCGGTGTCCTGTGTTCGTCGGTGTCCTGTGTTTGTCGGTGTCCTGTGTTTGTCGGTGTCCTGTGTTTGTCGGTGTCCTGTGTTTGTCGGTGTCCTGTGTTTGTCGGTGTCCTGTGTTTGTCGGTGTCCTGTGTTTGTCGGTGTCCTGTGTTTGTCGGTGTCCTGTGTTTGTCGGTGTCCTGTGTTTGTCGGTGTCCTGTGTTTGTCGGTGTCCTGTGTTTGTCGGTGTCCTGTGTTTGTCGGTGTCCTGTGTTTGTCGGTGTCCTGTGTTTGTCGGTGTCCTGTGTTTGTCGGTGTCCTGTGTTTGTCGGTGTCCTGTGTTTGTGTGCGGTGTCCTGTGTTTGTCGGTGTCCTGTGTTTGTGTGCGGTGTCCTGTGTTTGTCGGTGTCCTGTGTTTGTCGGTGTCCTGTGTTTGTCGGTGTCCTGTGTTTGTCGGTGTCCTGTGTTTGTCGGTGTCCTGTGTTTGTCGGTGTCCTGTGTTTGTCGGTGTCCTGTGTTTGTCGGTGTCCTGTGTTTGTCGGTGTCCTGTGTTTGTCGGTGTCCTGTGTTTGTGTGCGGTGTCCTGTGTTTGTCGGTGTCCTGTGTTTGTCGGTGTCCTGTGTTTGTCGGTGTCCTGTGTTTGTCGGTGTCCTGTGTTTGTCGGTGTCCTGTGTTTGTGTGCGGTGTCCTGTGTTTGTCGGTGTCCTGTGTTTGTGTGCGGTGTCCTGTGTTTGTCGGTGTCCTGTGTTTGTGTGCGGTGTCCTGTTTGTCGGTGTCCTGTGTTTGTGTGCGATGTCCTGTGTTTGTCGGTGTCCTGTGTTTGTCGGTGTCCTGTGTTTGTGTGCGGTGTCCTGTGTTTGTCGGTGTCCTGTGTTTGTGTGCGGTGTCCTGTGTTTGTCGGTGTCCTGTGTTTGTCGGTGTCCTGTGTTTGTCGGTGTCCTGTGTTTGTCGGTGTCCTGTGTTTGTGTGCGGTGTCCTGTGTTTGTCGGTGTCCTGTGTTTGTGTGCGGTGTCCTGTGTTTGTCGGTGTCCTGTGTTTGTCGGTGTCCTGTGTTTGTCGGTGTCCTGTGTTTGTCGGTGTCCTGTGTTTGTGTGCGGTGTCCTGTGTTTGTCGGTGTCCTGTGTTTGTCGGTGCCCTGTGTTTGTCTGTGTCCTGTGTTTGTTGTGTGCGGTGTCCTGTGTTTGTCAGTGTCCTGTGTTTGTCGGTGTCCTGTGTTTGTCGGTGTCCTGTGTTTGTGTGCGGTGTCCTGTGTTTGTGTGCGGTGTCCTGTGTTTGTCGGTGTCCTGTGTTTGTCGGTGTCCTGTGTTTGTCGGTGTCCTGTGTTTGTCGGTGTCCTGTGTGTGTGTCGGTGTGCGGTGTTTGTCGGTGTCCTGTGTTTGTGTGCGGTGTCCTGTGTTTGTCGGTGTCCTGTGTTTGTCGGTGTCCTGTGTTTGTGTGCGGTGTCCTGTGTTTGTCGGTGTCCTGTGTTTGTCGGTGTCCTGTGTTTGTCGGTGTCCTGTGTTTGTCGGTGTCCTGTGTTTGTGTGCGGTGTCCTGTGTTTGTCGGTGTCCTGTGTGCGGTGTCCTGTGTTTGTCGGTGTCCTGTGTTTGTCGGTGTCCTGTGTGCGGTGTCCTGTGTTTGTCGGTGTCCTGTGTGTGTGTGCGGTGTCCTGTGTTTGTCGGTGTCCTGTGTTTGTGTGCGGTGTCCTGTGTTTGTCGGTGTCCTATGTTTGTGTGCGGTGTCCTGTGTTTGTCGGTGTCCTGTGTTTGTCGGTGTCCTGTGTGCGGTGTCCTGTGTTTGTCGGTGTCCTGTGTTTGTGTGCGGTGTCCTGTGTTTGTCGGTGTCCTGTGTTTGTGTGCGGTGTCCTGTGTTTGTCGGTGTCCTGTGTTTGTGTGCGGTGTCCTGTGTTTGTCGGTGTCCTGTGTTTGTCGGTGTCCTGTGTTTGTCGGTGTCCTGTGTTTGTGTGCGGTGTTTGTCGGTGTCCTGTGTTTGTCGGTGTCCTGTGTTTGTCGGTGTCCTGTGTTTGTGTGCGGTGTTTGTCGGTGTCCTGTGTTTGTCGGTGTCCTGTGTTTGTGTGCGGTGTTTGTCGGTGTCCTGTGTTTGTCGGTGTCCTGTGTGCGGTGTCGTGTGTTTGTCGGTGTCCTGTGTTTGTCGGTGTCCTGTGTTTGTCGGTGTCCTGTGTTTGTCGGTGTCCTGTGTGCGGTGTCCTGTGTTTGTCGGTGTCCTGTGTGCGGTGTCCTGTGTTGGTCGGTGTCCTGTGTTTGTCGGTGTCCTGTGTTTGTCGGTGTCCTGTGTTTGTCGGTGTCCTGTGTTTGTCGGTGTCCTGTGTTTGTCGGTGTCCTTTGTTTGTCGGTGTCCTGTGTTTGTCGGTGTCCTGTGTTTGTCGGTGTCCTGTGTTTGTCGGTGTCCTGTGTTTGTCGGTGTCCTGTGTTTGTCGGTGTCCTGTGTTTGTCGGTGTCCTGTGTTTGTCGGTGTCCTGTGTTTGTCGGTGTCCTGTGTTTGTCGGTGTCCTGTGTTTGTGGGCGGTGTCCTGTGTTTGTCGGTGTCCTGTGTTTGTCGGTGTCCTGTGTGCGGTGTCCTGTGTTTGTCGGTGTCCTGTGTTTGTCGGTGTGCGGTGTTTGTCGGTGTCCTGTGTGCGGTGTCCTGTGTTTGTCGGTGTCCTGTGTGCGGTGTCCTGTGTTTGTCGGTGTCCTGTGTTTGTTGGTGTGCGGTGTTTGTCGGTGTCCTGTGTTTGTCGGTGTCCTGTGTGCGGTGTCCTGTGTTTGTCGGTGTCCTGTGTTTGTGTGCGGTGTCCTGTGTTTGTCGGTGTCCTGTGTTTGTCGGTGTCCTGTGTTTGTCGGTGTCCTGTGTTTGTGTGCGGTGTCCTGTGTTTGTCGGTGTCCTGTGTTTGTCGGTGTCCTGTGTTTGTCGGTGTGCGGTGTTTGTCGGTGTCCTGGTTGCGGTGTCCTGTGTTTGTCGGTATCCTGTGTTTGTGTGCGGTGTCCTGTGTGCGGTGTCCTGTGTTTGTCGGTGTCCTGTGTGCGGTGTCCTGTGTTTGTCGGTATCCTGTGTTTGTGTGCGGTGTCCTGTGTGCGGTGTCCTGTGTTTGTCGGTGTCCTGTGTTTGTCGGTGTCCTGTGTTTGTCGGTGTCCTGTGTTTGTCGGTGTGCGGTGTTTGTCGGTGTCCTGTGTTCGTCGGTGTCCTGTGTTTGTCGGTGTCCTGTGTTTGTCGGTGTCCTGTGTTTGTCGGTGTCCTGTGTTTGTCGGTGTCCTGTGTTTGTCGGTGTCCTGTGTTTGTCGGTGTCCTGTGTTTGTCGGTGTCCTGTGTTTGTCGGTGTCCTGTGTTTGTCGGTGTCCTGTGTTTGTCGGTGTCCTGTGTTTGTCGGTGTCCTGTGTTTGTCGGTGTCCTGTGTTTGTCGGTGTCCTGTGTTTGTCGGTGTCCTGTGTTTGTCGGTGTCCTGTGTTTGTCGGTGTCCTGTGTTTGTCGGTGTCCTGTGTTTGTGTGCGGTGTCCTGTGTTTGTCGGTGTCCTGTGTTTGTGTGCGGTGTCCTGTGTTTGTCGGTGTCCTGTGTTTGTCGGTGTCCTGTGTTTGTCGGTGTCCTGTGTTTGTCGGTGTCCTGTGTTTGTCGGTGTCCTGTGTTTGTCGGTGTCCTGTGTTTGTCGGTGTCCTGTGTTTGTCGGTGTCCTGTGTTTGTCGGTGTCCTGTGTTTGTCGGTGTCCTGTGTTTGTGTGCGGTGTCCTGTGTTTGTCGGTGTCCTGTGTTTGTCGGTGTCCTGTGTTTGTCGGTGTCCTGTGTTTGTCGGTGTCCTGTGTTTGTCGGTGTCCTGTGTTTGTGTGCGGTGTCCTGTGTTTGTCGGTGTCCTGTGTTTGTGTGCGGTGTCCTGTGTTTGTCGGTGTCCTGTGTTTGTGTGCGGTGTCCTGTTTGTCGGTGTCCTGTGTTTGTGTGCGATGTCCTGTGTTTGTCGGTGTCCTGTGTTTGTCGGTGTCCTGTGTTTGTGTGCGGTGTCCTGTGTTTGTCGGTGTCCTGTGTTTGTGTGCGGTGTCCTGTGTTTGTCGGTGTCCTGTGTTTGTCGGTGTCCTGTGTTTGTCGGTGTCCTGTGTTTGTCGGTGTCCTGTGTTTGTGTGCGGTGTCCTGTGTTTGTCGGTGTCCTGTGTTTGTGTGCGGTGTCCTGTGTTTGTCGGTGTCCTGTGTTTGTCGGTGTCCTGTGTTTGTCGGTGTCCTGTGTTTGTCGGTGTCCTGTGTTTGTGTGCGGTGTCCTGTGTTTGTCGGTGTCCTGTGTTTGTCGGTGTCCTGTGTTTGTCGGTGTCCTGTGTTTGTCGGTGTCCTGTGTTTGTCGGTGTCCTGTGTTTGTCGGTGTCCTGTGTTTGTCGGTGTCCTGTGTTTGTCGGTGTCCTGTGTGCGGTGTCCTGTGTTTGTCGGTGTCCTGTGTTTGTGTGCGGTGTCCTGTGTTTGTCGGTGTCCTGTGTTTGTGTGCGGTGTCCTGTGTTTGTCGGTGTCCTGTGTTTGTCGGTGTCCTGTGTTTGTCGGTGTCCTGTGTTTGTCGGTGTCCTGTGTTTGTCGGTGTCCTGTGTTTGTGTGCGGTGTCCTGTGTTTGTCGGTGTCCTGTGTTTGTCGGTGTCCTGTGTGCGGTGTCCTGTGTTTGTCGGTGTCCTGTGTTTGTGTGCGGTGTCCTGTGTTTTTCGGGCGCTAACATGTGCAGTGTGTAGGTTCTAATCAATGTATTATTTAATGATTAAATTATGGCGATAAAGAACCGGTTATTCGGTGTCACGAATCAAACCACTTGCTTTCAATCCGCAACTAGCAACTAGTTTATTGAGTCGCATTCGCAATATGCTTAAAGTATTGACTAAATTGATAGCTTATTAACTCGCCACCAAGGCTGAGGTCTTATCGTAACTCAGAACTGACGGTTCAAAACATCTGCAGTTCACTGCGCGCGGCTCAAAACATCTGCAGTTCACTGCGCGCGCGGTTCAAAACATCTGCAGTTCACTGCGCGCGCGGTTCAAAACATCTGCAGTTCACTGCGCGCAGCACCACCACCCAGGCAGACCACCGTGACACGTCCTCTGACTGAAAAACTGTCGGCGCCGTCACGGTTCTCGCCCGGCTGGGCACGAGATCAGAATCCTGACGAGTGACACGAGAGTGGGGTGTAATTACCAATTAATTACCCGCCGCGGAGAGAATTAATTACCCGCCGCGGAGAGAGACTAGAGAGACGACCTGTGACGGGGCTATTTTCAGCGGCGAGATTAGAGAGACAGAGGTGTCGGGCATACTAGTGGTGAGATGAGGCCAGCTATGTTTATCACAAGCGTGCCGTACGCACCGGTATACAGCTGTCATCAGATCAACTGATACAATATAGGAAACTTGACTGTTTTTGGCAAGGAGGAAGGTGCAATTAGTATCATTTTAGCCCTGTGAAAAACGCGTTTCGCATTGATCGATAGCATTACCGATAACTTAAAGATGATGTGACATCACCTTAAAGTAGTTGTCTGCATCCACTTATGCTGTCAATGTTTTCGACTTAATATTTAATATTATTTGATAGAGCTACAACAGGCTATTTAATCGCAATTTTAGCTCACTCGAACCTGAATGTGAAGTATTGACCAAAGGACCTCACTGTTGACATTTGTTGAAATCCATGGGGACTTACGATTAAATGAGATATACCAACATGACAAGATATGTCGCACCGCATCGACACCTTTACCCACAGCTGAAATGTACTGCAGGGAATTCAACACAGGCGAAATAGATGGAGCCCGAATTGCTCTCGTTGCTCCCCTCCCCGCGTCTTTGTCCGCAACCCTTGCTCTGTGAGAGGGTGTTGATTGGACTATAATCAGAACAGTGCCTGGGGACTTAGACGCTGGCGATTACGATCGATGGCCTTTTGACCCGAGCGGTACGAAAATCGTTAGCGCTTTTCTCACTAGCGCTGCATGCCTCCGAACGTTCGGCGCACCTGTCCAGACAATGGAACGGATGGAGAGCGGCGCAGACAACAGCGGGCCGGCGAGGGGTCGGCAGAGTGCCCCGAGAGAGGTGGGCAGAGCGCCCCGAGAGAGGTCGGCAGAGCGCCCCGAGAGAGGCCGGCAGAGCGCCCCGAGAGAGGTCGGCAGAGTGCCCCGAGAGAGGTCGGCAGAGCGCCCCGAGAGAGGTCGGCAGAGCGCCCCGAGAGAGGTCGGCAGAGCGCCCCGAGAGAGGTCGGCAGAGCGCCCCGAGAGAGGCCGGCAGAGAGCCCCGAGAGAGGCCGGAGCTGTCGTGGCACCGTCGCTTGGCCCACTTTCTTCCCACACACAATGACATCCAATACGGTTTCACCTGTTGCGTGGCAAAATAAAGAGAGGCTGTCTGGTCGCCGACAAGAGCAGAAAGGCTGCACTTCCCACGCTTGGCGGCCGGGTCGTCACGACAGGCGGCAGCCGGACCGGCGACCGGCGGCGGCGACATGGGCGCAGAGCTACGACCGACCTGGGTCTACAGGCCCGCCAGGCACGGAGCTACGGCCCGGCTCCATTGGCCTATCAGAGACAGGCAGATCGAAGTGGCTTTGGAGAGGCATGGTAGCTTCGGAGGACTGGAGGCGTTGAAATGAACTCAAGTGACTACTTGAATGACATATAATAATACTAATATATAAATATAATTAAAAATGATGAAGATTGAAAGCATGAGTTATCTTACAAATAATTAATATATTAATATATACAAATAATTATATTAATATATTAGATAATTCAACAAAAGTAACAAATGCAAGCGTGGATATTGGATAACCCATTACCTCACCCAGTGACGGCGGATCGTATTTCCGGATGTAGGGCGTGGGCAAAGAAACCCAGGGGACCCCTCGGCCAAAGGGCCTCCTCCCACGGCCAAAGGCCCTCACCCCATTTTTTTTAACGCGAAATGGTATCTCCTCGGATTTAGACCACTATATTTTGCAGGGCCCCTAAATGGTCGCAAAAAACGTCAGACAGGCCCATGCTGAAATATCAGGCCTTCTGAGGGCCCCCTCAGGCCTACCGAAGGTCCCCCTGAGGCCGACTGAGGGCCTTCTTTCTGTCGGCCTTCAAAGGCCCCTCAGGCTGGCTGGGGGCACATCGGGGCCCTGGGTCATTGTTTCGGTTAAAAAAATCGAACCAACTTCTGGGAGGGCCCTCTTACAAATGTATGGGGGGGGGAATCATATGTTTGCCCCTCCCAATTTATTGAGGGGGGGGGGCAGCTTTACCCCCCCCCCCCCTATCCGCCGCCACGACCCCACCCTTCCTAGTTTATGACTGTAAGCATTTTGTTACGCTAGAGTGGCGTACCTTTTCTCCAGCGAGCACCATCCGCAGTAGGGGTCTCCAGCCTGCAGACACTGCGAACAGTTGGTGTACTGCTCACACGTCTGGATCTTCAGCAGGGTCACCTGGCGACAAGGAGTCAGAGTCAGACACAGCTGATATAACTGCTCGGAAGTCTGGATCTGAGTAGTCACCTGAAATGAGTCCAACGTATCCACATACATCAGTGCATAGGTGTCGACGTATATACCTTCGGGGTGGCCCTTGTCCCCCATGTTGAGTTCGGCCCCCCCCCCCAATGGTACCATCGCCCCCCCCAATGTTTACCCTCGCCCCCCAATGATTTTGGCCGCTGGCGGATCCAAGAGAGGGCAAAGCGGCCAAGCCTCCCACACCGCCTGAAATCGGTAAACAAATTGACACGTTTCCTATTTCAAAAGAAAATCTAAGCAGCTTTTACTAAGAAACGTTTGTTTTAAATCACCTCTTCATGTATAAAGAGGCGAAATCCGGTGAATTTAATATACATGTGTGAAACTTTGGGATTTGCTCCCAAAACCAACTTTTTTGCCTTTCTGGATCAGCCCTAGTCTTTGGTCTCAGATTAGGTACCTGAAACATATAGGTTTAATTCGCAGTGATTCATGGAAAATCAAGCTTCTGATAATTTGTTTAGTTCTACGAAACGTAGACTACCCAGGGGCGCAGCCAGACCTTCAGAAGGGGGGGGGGGGTAAGCACCTGGAGAGGCCCCCCACCCCCAAAAAAATACCCCTGGATATGAAAAACTCTACGGATTTCGGCCACTTTATTTTATGAGGCCCCCTTTTTAGCATTTTTTCTTCGTCTACTTTTGATGAGCTGGATTGGACCAGGACCGTCAGTAGGCATTGTATTGAGCGCATTACTTATTTTTATTGTTACGTACAGGAGAGAAACCCTATCTTAGCTGACAACAGATGGGGATCGGCTTTTGAGTGTGAGGGCGGCTGAAATGGCGAAAAAATGTACCACCATTTTGTTACGTGTATTTGCAGCCTTTGCAGCATTTGTATGTGGATTTTCATGTTATAGTAGGTAGGTATGTACTTGTTATTTAGCACCGTGAAGCGGCGCGAAATTTTTGCGGTTTTGCCTGATACAAATCAGAAATATAGGCGGTGTGCCTTGTAGAGGATAATAAGCTAAAAATGATATTAATTCAATTCAGCGTTACGACGAACCGATGACGATGACTATGACTTCGTTATGACGATGACTACCGATGTGACGCCGCGAAGCGGCGTGAAAATGTTAATATTAGGTCCTGGAAAACGAAATGTTAGTATTGGAACCAGACCGTGAGGTGAGATGGCTTGGAGAGATGGTCCTGGCCTGTTTCCACTATTAGCTCTTCGGTCCAGCAAATTGTGCACCGCTGGAGCAGCTTCCGGGTGCCGATCTCCTCGTCTTTGAGTTCGCGTCGCCTTTTTCGGAACTCGGCAAACTAGCTAAACATGTAGCCTGCTTGAAATTTAGAAGTTAATATTTTATGAAGGGAATGGGCCCTGGGGCCAGCAATTACCGCCAAGGAGAGCCACTGCCAGACACTTCATGAAATTCTTTTTCCCATTTTCCAAATTTGTATAAGCAATTGCGAAACTTGTGTCATGCCGCGAAGCGGCGCGAATTTTTCCAGTTTTTGACACTATAGCTGGATTTTTACTGCACTGCAAAGGCAATTTTTACGATAAATTGTTAATTTTCCCTAAAAAAGTGTGTGTTTGTGTGTGGGGAGGGGTTCGACCCCTCCCGCCTTCTAAAAGTGGGGGGAGTTTGCCCAGACCTCCCCCGACCCTCGGCGACCCCCCTGGCTGACAAATATTGTAGCACACTCATGAGAGGATTTTTTATATATTTTTTTTTGTACTACCATCACCCCCGAATTCAAAAACACATCAGACTTATCAAATAACCATTTTGAAACCCAAGAACACATTGCACCAGGTGGGTCAGAGTACAGCACATTACCGCTCATTATGACCGCGCCAACCACGGCTAGCAGGCGCTCGAGCTATAGCAGGCGCTCCAGGCGACGGCTAGCAACCCCTGGGCAGGCCCGAAGGCCCCGTTCACAGACTCAATGGCCCTCTGGATAAGCTTGAGAGGGCCCTGAACAGACTCAATGGCCTCTTGGTAAGCCGAGAGGTCCCTAAGCAGACTAATAGCCCCTGGGCAGGTTCGAGAGGCCCCTGAACATGATCAATGGAGCATTGGGAAAGCTCGAGGCCCCTTTACAGTTAATGGCCCCTAGGCAGGTTCAAGAGGCCCCTGAACGCACTCAATGGGCCCCTGGGCAAGCTCGAGAGATCTCTGGGCAGGCTCTAATGGCCCCTGGGCAGGTTCGAGAGGCTCCTGAACAGACTCGATGGTCCTCTGGGAAAACTATAATGGCCCCTGGGCATGTTTTTGCGCCCTTGAGTGGGCTCAATGAACCTCTGGACATGCTCGAAAGGCCCCTGGACAGTTTTTGGGCCCCTCTGTGGGCTCAATGGGCCCTGGACATGCCAAAGAGGTCCCCTGGGCCGGCTTCGAAAGCCCTTCAGTGTCTCTGAGGGCCCTTGACATGCACCAGTGACCCTTGCCTGGTTTGAGGGCTACTCTGTGACTTTTTGAAAGCCATTTAGCTAATGCAAATGGTATCTGGGCCAATCTCGACGGGGCCCCCTGTGACCCGTAAGGGGGAGGGCATTTGTCCCCTACCCCCTTGCCCCCCCTGGCTGCGTCCTTGAGACTACCTAATACCACCTTCGTCACGTCGCACGACGAAACCGGGGATATCGGCAAAGCAATGCTTCTCTCCTATGTGAAGTTTTTAGTTGTTTCCTTTTCTTGCGATCTGAAGGCATTTATTTGGAAGACGTATTTTAGCGCCGATTTGAGTTTGGGCATGTAAATAGTCTCAGTGCTGCGTGATGCGCGTGCAATTTCCCCTTGAGCCCATGCACATGAGTCATGACTGGTCACTGGAGTTTTTCGACAGTAGAGTGACGGTGTTAGAAACGGACATTACAAGTCCTAGATGGAAATATAATCGTAGGTCACCGTTTTGCGTGTCGTAGCTATAGTATATGTTTGTGTATAGAGGGGTGACCGTCTTACTTCCCATTGCCGTCTAGCTTGAACTTTATTGGGGATGGGTCCGCTTGACCTGACCTATAGGTCAGTTCTACCTCAGGTAACGGCTGTATGTATAGAACCGTGACTTAGAATGCTCCCGGGTAAAACAAAATCAGAGAAGGTGCGCAGAGAATCAATAATACGATGCCCGGTAGACATGAAAATGACGGCGCTCCGCGAGGCCGTTTTTTATATTTCCAAAGAATATTTGAGCGTGTTCAAACAACCCTAGCAATATGGAGGATTAAGTTTGTCCCCGCATGAAATGCTGGCAATACCGCAACACTTGTATTGCCAATGGCGTAAATGTCTAACGCGATTGACTGGGGGGGGGGGGGGGGATATCGGCCCTTGCCTATCTTTCGAACCAATGAGCGCAGCGAGACGCGCAAGAAGGCATTTGAAAGCTCTCAATAAGACACATTTAAATCGTGCATTTTTTTTATTGAGGTCAACTATCAGGTCACGGTAAGGTCAAAGGTCAAAATCGAGGTATTTGAGTGCATGGGCCATACTTTCCATCCAAAGTCTTCGATTGCGACCATTATCACCCGAAGTGCTCTTAAAGGTAAAATGCACATCCCGCATGAGCAAAAGTGAGAATTTTGGCAAAGGTCACGGTCAAGGTCAGGTCACAAAAGGTAACTATGCGCAAACAAATATACGAAAGCAATGTGACACATGTTCAATGGATTATTTTACACGTATAATTCGATCGTGATAGTCATTTTACCACCTGGCCTCATTTCAGTGAAGTTCAAACTCGTGTGTAGTGACGTCACTAAATTCGCTAGATCTCGATTTTTCGACAAAATTGGCTCATTTATGCACAGAAGACGTAAAGTCGGTGTAGGAGAAGGTACCCAAAGTTTCACGTTGATGTCGCTATTATTTGTTGAGCTATTGCGAAAATACGTCAGGGGAGATATTTGCCCCCACCCCCAGTCAATGTCAGGTTAACATTGCCGTTTTACTAAGTAAGGGTTCCAAGTAAGGCATCGGGCCTTCTGGAGGATGCAGACCGGCCCAAAACGTTGGTTTGAGGGGCCGTCCGACAGAAGTCCAAAACTCATGACATTTCATCTGTTTTTTTTTTGTGCATTATGAATTGATTAAATAATACTCTCTTTGTCCAAGTTGCCTAGAATTTCTTTAAAATGTGTAAAGCCATGACGCTGATAGGCTCCCCTTGGATCCGTCCCTGTTCGCCCCCCCCCCCTCCCCAATCGTTGTAAAAAATTGACACCACTGCATCAATGCGAAGCGCCATCCATGGAGACCTCGAAGACAGCTGGAGCGCTCATCGGCTTTATATCACAGTCCACCCATGGTGGTAGCCCGTTGAGGTTTGGTACACCAACACCAGGGGCCAGCGCGCGGCTCCCGTCCGTTGTGGTTTGGTACACCAGGGGCCAGCGCGCGGCTCCCGTCCGTTGTGGTTTGGTACACCAGGGACCAGCGCGCGGCTCCCGTCCGTTGTGGTTTGGTACACCAGGGACCAGCGCGCGGCTCCCGTCCGTTGTGGTTTGGTACACCAGGGACCAGCGCGCGGCTCCCGTCCGTTGTGGTTTGGCACACCAGGAACCAGCGCGCGGCTCCCGTCCGTTGTGGTTTGGCACACCAGGGACCAGCGCGCGGCTCCCGTCCGTTGTGGTTTGGCACACCAGGGACAAGCGCGCGGCTCCCGTCCGTTGTGGTTTGGCACACCAGGAACCAGCGCGCGGCTCCCGTCCGTTGTGGTTTGGCACACCAGGGACCAGCGCGGGCTCCCGTCCGTTGTGGTTTGGCACACCAGGGACCAGCGCGCGGCTCCCGTCCGTTGTGGTTTGGCACACCAGGAACCAGCGCGCGGCTCCCGTCCGTTGTGGTTTGGTACACCAGGGACCAGCGCGCGGCTCCCGTCCGTTGTGGTTTGGCACACCAGGGACCAGCGCGCGGCTCCCGTCCGTTGTGGTTTGGTACACCAGGGACCAGCGCGCGGCTCCCGTCCGTTGTGGTTTGGCACACCAGGAACCAGCGCGCGGCTCCCGTCCGTTGTGGTTTGGTACACCAGGGACCAGCGCGCGGCTCCCGTCCGTTGTGGTTTGGCACACCAGGGACCAGCGCGCGGCTCCCGTCCGTTGTGGTTTGGCACACCAGGGACCAGCGCGCGGCTCCCGTCCGTTGTGGTTTGGTACACCAGGAACCAGCGCGCGGCTCCCGTCCGTTGTGGTTTGGTACACCAGGAACCAGCGCGCGGCTCCCGTCCGTTGTGGTTTGGCACACCAGGGACCAGCGCGCGGCTCCCGTCCGTTGTGGTTTGGCACACCAGGGACCAGCGCGCGGCTCCCGTCCGTTGTGGTTTGGCACACCAGGGACCAGCGCGCGGCTCCCGTCCGTTGTGGTTTGGCACACCAGGGACAAGCGCGCGGCTCCCGTCCGTTGTGGTTTGGCACACCAGGAACCAGCGCGCGGCTCCCGTCCGTTGTGGTTTGGCACACCAGGGACCAGCGCGGGCTCCCGTCCGTTGTGGTCTGGCACACCAGGGACCAGCGCGCGGCTCCCGTCCGTTGTGGTTTGGCACACCAGGAACCAGCGCGCGGCTCCCGTCCGTTGTGGTTTGGTACACCAGGGACCAGCGCGCGGCTCCCGTCCGTTGTGGTTTGGCACACCAGGGACCAGCGCGCGGCTCCCGTCCGTTGTGGTTTGGTACACCAGGGACCAGCGCGCGGCTCCCGTCCGTTGTGGTTTGGCACACCAGGAACCAGCGCGCGGCTCCCGTCCGTTGTGGTTTGGTACACCAGGGACCAGCGCGCGGCTCCCGTCCGTTGTGGTTTGGCACACCAGGGACCAGCGCGCGGCTCCCGTCCGTTGTGGTTTGGTATACCAGGGACCAGCGCGCGGCTCCCGTCCGTTGTGGTTTGGTACACCAGGGACCAGCGCGCGGCTCCCGTCCGTTGTGGTTTGGTACACCAGGGACCAGCGCGCGGCTCCCGTCCGTTGTGGTTTGGTACACCAGGGACCAGCGCGCGGCTCCCGTCCGTTGTGGTTTGGCACACCAGGGACCAGCGCGCGGCTCCCGTCCGTTGTGGTTTGGCACACCAGGAACCAGCGCGCGGCTCCCGTCCGTTGTGGTTTGGTACACCAGGAACCAGCGCGCGGCTCCCGTCCGTTGTGGTTTGGCACACCAGGGACCAGCGCGCGGCTCCCGTCCGTTGTGGTTTGGCACACCAGGAACCAGCGCGCGGCTCCCGTCCGTTGTGGTTTGGTACACCAGGAACCAGCGCGCGGCTCCCGTCCGTTGTGGTTTGGCACACCAGGGACCAGCGCGCGGCTCCCGTCCGTTGTGGTTTGGCACACCAGGGACCAGCGCGCGGCTCCCGTCCGTTGTGGTTTGGCACACCAGGGACCAGCGCGCGGCTCCCGTCCGTTGTGGTTTGGTACACCAGGAACCAGCGCGCGGCTCCCGTCCGTTGTGGTTTGGCACAACAGGGACCAGCGCGCGGCTCCCGTCCGTTGTGGTTTGGCACACCAGGAACCAGCGCGCGGCTCCCGTCCGTTGTGGTTTGGTACACCAGGAACCAGCGCGCGGCTCCCGTCCGTTGTGGTTTGGCACACCAGGGACCAGCGCGCGGCTCCCGTCCGTTGTGGTTTGGCACACCAGGGACCAGCGCGCGGCTCCCGTCCGTTGTGGTTTGGCACACCAGGGACCAGCGCGCGGCTCCCGTCCGTTGTGGTTTGGCACACCAGGGACCAGCGCGGGCTCCCGTCCGTTGTGGTTTGGCACACCAGGGACCAGCGCGCGGCTCCCGTCCGTTGTGGTTTGGCACACCAGGAACCAGCGCGCGGCTCCCGTCCGTTGTGGTTTGGTACACCAGGGACCAGCGCGCGGCTCCCGTCCGTTGTGGTTTGGCACACCAGGGACCAGCGCGCGGCTCCCGTCCGTTGTGGTTTGGTACACCAGGGACCAGCGCGCGGCTCCCGTCCGTTGTGGTTTGGCACACCAGGAACCAGCGCGCGGCTCCCGTCCGTTGTGGTTTGGTACACCAGGGACCAGCGCGCGGCTCCCGTCCGTTGTGGTTTGGCACACCAGGGACCAGCGCGCGGCTCCCGTCCGTTGTGGTTTGGTATACCAGGGACCAGCGCGCGGCTCCCGTCCGTTGTGGTTTGGTACACCAGGGACCAGCGCGCGGCTCCCGTCCGTTGTGGTTTGGTACACCAGGGACCAGCGCGCGGCTCCCGTCCGTTGTGGTTTGGTACACCAGGGACCAGCGCGCGGCTCCCGTCCGTTGTGGTTTGGCACACCAGGGACCAGCGCGCGGCTCCCGTCCGTTGTGGTTTGGCACACCAGGAACCAGCGCGCGGCTCCCGTCCGTTGTGGTTTGGTACACCAGGAACCAGCGCGCGGCTCCCGTCCGTTGTGGTTTGGCACACCAGGGACCAGCGCGCGGCTCCCGTCCGTTGTGGTTTGGCACACCAGGAACCAGCGCGCGGCTCCCGTCCGTTGTGGTTTGGTACACCAGGAACCAGCGCGCGGCTCCCGTCCGTTGTGGTTTGGCACACCAGGGACCAGCGCGCGGCTCCCGTCCGTTGTGGTTTGGCACACCAGGGACCAGCGCGCGGCTCCCGTCCGTTGTGGTTTGGCACACCAGGGACCAGCGCGCGGCTCCCGTCCGTTGTGGTTTGGTACACCAGGAACCAGCGCGCGGCTCCCGTCCGTTGTGGTTTGGCACAACAGGGACCAGCGCGCGGCTCCCGTCCGTTGTGGTTTGGCACACCAGGAACCAGCGCGCGGCTCCCGTCCGTTGTGGTTTGGTACACCAGGAACCAGCGCGCGGCTCCCGTCCGTTGTGGTTTGGCACACCAGGGACCAGCGCGCGGCTCCCGTCCGTTGTGGTTTGGCACACCAGGGACCAGCGCGCGGCTCCCGTCCGTTGTGGTTTGGCACACCAGGGACCAGCGCGCGGCTCCCGTCCGTTGTGGTTTGGCACACCAGGGACCAGCGCGCGGCTCCCGTCCGTTGTGGTTTGGCACACCAGGAACCAGCGCGCGGCTCCCGTCCGTTGTGGTTTGGTACACCAGGAACCAGCGCGCGGCTCCCGTCCGTTGTGGTTTGGCACACCAGGGACCAGCGCGCGGCTCCCGTCCGTTGTGGTTTGGCACACCAGGGACCAGCGCGCGGCTCCCGTCCGTTGTGGTTTGGCACACCAGGGACCAGCGCGCGGCTCCCGTCCGTTGTGGTTTGGCACACCAGGGACCAGCGCGCGGCTCCCGTCCGTTGTGGTTTGGTACACCAGGGACCAGCGCGCGGCTCCCGTCCGTTGTGGTTTGGTACACCAGGGACCAGCGCGCGGCTCCCGTCCGTTGTGGTTTGGCACACCAGGGACCAGCGCGCGGCTCCCGTCCGTTGCGCTCAGCAGCTGCGCGTAGCAGTAGTTCCTACACGGCCGACTGATGGGCTGAACACTGTGGCGGACAGATCTGAGGGCTCCGGCGGCCCTGATCCGGCTGATCCCAGCTCGGCTGCGGTTGGCCCGCTGATGACGACGGCCGACTCCGCCGCCCCGGAGCCACATCGACGGACGGTGTGCTGCGTCGACGACGACACCGTTTCACGCCCGGCCGCCCGACGGAATTGTGCGGCGGATTTGTCACAACCGCCAGTGGCCGCACCGCTCTGATTCGGTTTAGGAACACACCGAGGGGAGTCGGTTTAGGGGGGGGGGCGCACACTGGAGCGCAGGAAATATGTTTGGGGGCGCATTGGAGGGCAGGGATTCGGTTTGGGGAGGGGGGCGCACTGGAAGCAGAATATTGAGTTTTCATGAGAATGGCAGGGATATTCTGTTTTCCTTAACACGATGGGTGGGGAGCGTGCGGGATGCGGGGAACGAACACGTGTGACTTGCGTGATCCCGACAAGGTGTGTGAATGAAACATGTTTGTTTGCCTTGCATGTAGGAATGATTATCATAGGACGGTTGTTTGCAATTATATCATAGCACTTTTTACAAACAAGAAATACCCTCAAAGATGAATGCCAGCACATCGCCTTCTCTCAAAAGGCGTCGGAATGAATAGAGTGCGACTCTATAAGGTGGCGTTCCGCCGGCCGATTCCCCGCACCCCGCTCACGTCTCCATCACGTGCGTGACTCGGCGCGTCAGGGTTCCATACAGAGCGGAACGGTAAATACCTCCCCGTCTCCCGTCTCCCGTCTCCCGTCTCCTGGCCACCCCGGCGCTGTGACGGCAGAGACGCGGCGGCGCAGTTTTTACGTGCGCCGCACATGACGCGGCTGCGCGTCTTTTGACACCTCCCATTTGTCGGCCGGTTACGCTCCGTCTCCCCCCCCCCGCGGCACGTGACCCCCTCCCTCGTGTCACGTGACTGATGAACAGACTGCGCCTCCACGGCGGCTGACAAATCTGTCATATACGGCGGGTAGGGTCTGTCACTGAGGTGACCCTTGGTGACCCCAGAGGGGTGCGATCTAGAGGTGACACGCCCTGACTCGGGTGCGTTCCATAGATGACCCGCACTGCACTTTCTGTTTTGCCTGAAAGCTAATAATACAGGTTTAACGGATAAATATGTAGTGTGGGAGGTGTCACTGTTGCCGTAACAGGGCATGTAACAGGGGGTGAATTGGAGACATGGCCCACGCAGACTGCCAAGGGGTGTGTCTTGGGAACGATCGACGTTTCGAGGAGTGGGTAGTGGGAGGCAGGGACGTGCTCGCTGCTGGTGTTTTTTCTTCATAACAAACTTAACTTCTGTTTTCACAACAAACTAAAACATCAGCAGAATGCCACGTGAAAGGCGTGGCACTTAACCATGGATGTCGAAAGCTGGGGGGGGGGGGGGGGGACGCGTCCCCCTAGCATTTTCAAATTTGAACATTACGCCATTGGGCATTGAATGGAAAGAATCGACTTCAGAATGCTTACGCCCCCCAAGTTTCGGAAGTGGCTGCGCCATTTTACTTAACATTTTATGAACATGATCGCTTTCTTTCATAGGATCTGTACTTCATGCCTTGAACCAGTGTAGCAATCCAATAAAAGTCAGTAATCGTAGCTCCTTGGAGGGATATGGCAGCAGGATGGCCGCCATCGTCAGGGGCGGTAATGGGCCCGGTGGTAAGCCCGACGTCAGTTCTCGCACGGGACACCCGTACTGCTGTCAGTGTCGCCAGTGACGCCGGCGAGAACAGACGAGCTGAGAAGGAGATTCGCCAAAGCTAAACAGCTCCCGGGGCCAACACCAACAGACGCCGTCGGCGGCGGCATCAGGACGCACCGAGACAGAGCGACGCGCGTCTGGCGCAGAGCGGGACAGCTCTGAGTCAGGTCTGAGAGCTCTGCGACAGGGTGGAGTCTGGTCTGAGACAGCGCGGAGTCTGGTCTGAGATCTCTGTGACAGGGTGGAGTCTGGTCTGAGACAGCGCGGAGTCTGGTCTGAGACAGCGCGGAGTCTGGCCTGAGAGCTCTGAGACAGCGCGGAGTCTGGTCTGAGAGCTCTGTGACAAGGTGGAGTCAGGTCTGAGACAGCACGGAGTCTGGTCTGAGAGCTCTGTGACAGGGTGGAGTCTGGTCTGAGACAGCGTGGAGTCTGGTTTGAGACAGCGCGGAGTCTGGTCTGAGAGCTCTGTGACAGCGCGGAGTCTGGTCTGAGAGCTCTGCGACAGGGCAGAGTCTGGTCTGCGACAGGGTGGAGTCTGGTCTGAGAGCTCTGTGACAGCGCGGAGTCTGGTCTGCGACAGGGTGGAGTCTGGTCTGAGAGCTCTGCGACAGAGTGGAGTCTGGTCTGTGACAGCGCGGAGTCTGGTCTGCGACAGGGTGGAGTCTGGTCTGAGACAGCGCGGAGTCTGGTCTGAGAGCTCTGTGACAGGGTGGAGTCTGGTCTGAGAGCTCTGCGACAGGGCGGAGTCTGGTCTGAGACAGCGCGGAGTCTGGTCTGAGAGCTCTGTGACAGGGTGGAGTCAGGTCTGAGAGCTCTGTGACAGGGTGGAGTCTGGTCTGCGACAGGGCGGAGTCTGGTCTGAGAGCTCTGCGACAGGGTGGAGTCTGGTCTGAGAGCTCTGTGACAGCGCGGAGTCTGGTCTGAGACAGCTCGGAGTCAGGTCTGAGAGCTCTGCGACAGGGTGGAGTTTGGTCTGAGACAGCGCGGAGTCTGGTCTGAGACAGCTCGGAGTCAGGTCTGAGAGCTCTGCGACAGGGCGGAGTCTGGTCTGAGACAGGGTGAAGTCTGGTCTGCGACAGCGCGGAGTCTGGTCTGAGAGCTCTGTGACAGGGTGGAGCCAGGTCTGTGACAGCGCGGAGTCTGGTCAGCGACAGGGTGGAGTCTGGTCTGAGACAGCTCGGAGTCTGGTCTGAGAGCTCTGCGACAGGGTGGAGTCTGGTCTGAGAGCTCTGTGACAGGGTGGAGTCAGGTCTGAGACAGCGCGGGGTCAGGTCTGAGAGCTCTGCGACAGGGTGGAGTCTGGTCTGAGACAGCGTGGAGTCTGGTCTGAGACAGCGCGGAGTCGGACCTGAGACAGCGCGGAGTCGGACCTGAGACACTGCGGAGTCAGGTCTGAGACAGCGCGGAGTCAGGTCTGAGAGCTCTGCGACAGGGTGGAGTCTGGTCTGAGACAGCGTGGAGTCTGGTCTGAGACAGCGCGGAGTCGGACCTGAGACAGCGCGGAGTCGGACCTGAGACAGCGCGGAGTCTGGTCTGAGACAGCGTGGAGTCTGGTCTGAGACAGCGCGGAGTCTGGTCTGAGACAGCGCGGAGTCGGACCTGAGACAGCGCGGAGTCGGACCTGAGACAGCGCGGAGTCTGGTCTGAGACAGCACGAAGTCTGGTCTGAGGCAGCGCGGAGTCGGACCTGAGACAGCGCTGAGTCTGGTCTGAGACAGCGCGGAGTCGGACCTGAGACAGCGCAGAGTCTGGTCTGAGACAGCGCGGAGTCTGGTCTGAGACAGCGCGGAGTCGGAACTGAGACAGCGTGGAGTCTGGTCTGAGACATCACGGACTCAAGTCTGACACAACTGGGAGTCAGGTCCTACAAAGCAGTCGCGTCTCGCGGGTGCCTCTCTGAAGTGTCACAGGAGACAGGCTATGAAGTGTCACAGGAGACAGGCTGTGGAGGAGACCGACCTGTTGACGATGGCACTGATAGTCCGACTGAAGTCGACTGAGGTGACAGTGTGTGGTGTGTCGCGTCCAGCACTGGTACTGACGCAGGTAGACCCGATCAACGGGGACCAGAAGAGGGCTACTGACCGATACCGAATCGCTGTTGTCTTTCTTGGCAATACAATCGTGAGTTTAAATGTTGTGATGTTGATTGGTGATTTTCGTTCAAATTCGAGTCGCCCTCAACATCTCGTCATTGTCGTAACAATGCGCACCAATGGACGTTGACTCCTTTCTCCAGGAAGTGGACATGTGTGATTAGACCGACAATGATCTCAATATCTGACCATTACTCTGCATTTTAGTCTTCGTGACCATTACTCTGAATTTTAGTCTTCGTGACCATTACTCTGCATTTTAGTCTTCGTGACCATTACTCTGCATTTTAGTCTTCGTGACCATTACTCTGAATTTTAGTCTTCATGACCATTACTCTGCATTTTAGTCTTCGTGACCATTACTCTGCATTTTAGTCTTCGTGACCATTACTCTGCATTTTAGTCTTCGTGACCATTACTCTGAATTTTAGTCTTCGTGACCATTACTCTGAATTTTAGTCTTCGTGACCATTACTCTGTATTTTAGTCTTCGTGACCATTACTCTGTATTTTAGTCTTCGTGACCATTACTCTGCATTTTAGTCTTCGTGACCATTACTCTGAATTTTAGTCTTCGTGACCATTACTCTGCATTTTAGTCTTCGTGACCATTACTCTGTATTTTAGTCTTCGTGACCATTACTCTGCATTTTAGTCTTCGTGACCATTACTCTGCATTTTAGTCTTCGTGACCATTACTCTGAATTTTAGTCTTCGTGACCATTACTCTGCATTTTAGTATTCGTGACCATTACTCTGAATTTTAGTCTTCGTGACCATTAGTCTGCATTTTAGTCTTCGTGACCATTACTCTGAATTTTAGTCTTCGTGACCATTACTCTGCATTTTAGTCTTCGTGACCATTACTCTGCATTTTAGTCTTCGGGACCATTAATCTGAATTTTAGTCTTCGTGACCATTACTCTGCATTTTAGTCTTCGTGACCATTACTCTGCATTTTAGTCTTCGTGACCATTACTCTGAATTTTAGTCTTCGTGACCATTACTCTGCATTTTAGTCTTCGTGACCATTACTCTGCATTTTAGTCTTCGTGACCATTACTCTGCATTTTAGTCTTCGTGACCATTACTCTGAATTTTAGTCTTCGTGACCATTACTCTGCATTTTAGTCTTCGTGACCATTACTCTGCATTTTAGTATTCGTGACCATTACTCTGCATTTTAGTCTTCGTGACCATTATTCTGCATTTTAGTCTTCGTGACCATTACTCTGCATTTTAGTCTTCGTGACCATTACTCTGAATTTTAGTCTTCGTGACCATTACTCTGAATTTTAGTCTTCGTGACCATTACTCTGCATTTTAGCCTTCGTGACCATTACTCTGCATTTTAGTCTTCGTGACCATTACTCTGCATTTTTGTCTTCCAGCCACCTGCCGTGCTAATTTCCTGCAGTGTTAAAAACACGTAGTTACTACGCCATCAGCTTTAAGTACAGAAACATGCGCTCAGTTGAAACCGGTTTTGATCGAGCCGAATAATCCCCTTTCAATTATCGAGATAAAGCCAAATACTGTATCTGAATCCAGTGAATCGTTGGGTTGACTTGAGACGATATAATTGCAATCGAGATCTACGTGATGCGAGTGAAATTTCAGTTGAGATCAAATAATTTCCAACAAGTTTTCCGGTACACAGAACACGTTCTGTGTCAAACAAACTGCACACATTGTCAGGAGATGATTAATGTGATGGTTAATCTGCATTGAGTAACGATCTGCACTTCAGCGAAACGTCTTACCGCCCACCAACTTGGCACACCAACTTCGGGCTTGTTCGACTCACAATTACTACATTTAATCACTAAATGGCATGGGTCGCATGAAATAGCTTTGGCACCAAGGGACTCGAGATGGTTGATTGACATCGAGTTGAGGAGGGATTTTTACAAATCCGAAACATCTTGAACAGCGAAAATAATAATAAAAAATAGCATGTGCATTGGGCATGGATACCATGGCTCCTGAGTCCTGACTCCTGTATGTTTTCTTTCAAATAAATTATAATATTTTGATGAGATAAGTTTCGGAATTGATCTGGCGGCGCTCAGCGGAGATGCCCTGTGATGCAGCCCTGATCCTATCGGATCCGGTCGTGCTATGGCTGATTACCGATATAATTTAGTAGCGAATTAATTTATCAATGAATTATGAATCAATGAAGCGGCTGAATTTTATTTATTCTGAATTTATTTAAACTTTCGCTTCTTATGACTGATCAGCATAAGAAGCGAAAGTTTAACCTGCCCAAACATACCTGAACATGACATACCTACATAGTACACACTGTCCACTGACTTCACCTGATCTTGAATGCGGCCAAACCCAACTGTTCCGGCTATCCCGGTCATGGACAAATAGCGAGCGCCGAAGCGACCCGAACTCAGCGTGACACACCGGGTCGGATTCAAAACAAGTGATATCCACATTAAGCTACATTTGTGTTCGTTATTGCGAGTTAACGTATAATTTGAAAGGCAATACAGGACACCAAATTAATGAGACTTGCTATTTTGTCTCCTATATCAATCCCCCTATACTCTCAAACACGGATTTATCGCTCGGCAAATTAAGCCCAGACCTATTTCCATTTAACCCATTTCCAAACTTCCACGCCCAACCAGCGTTACGAGTATAGCTACAGCTAACCCACGACGGCTGCAAGTCTTGGTCGCGTCACACCCTGAACATAGAGCTGCCGTCGCGGCTGGCGTGACGCCCTCGCGCCTGCGTGCGGTGACAGCTATGGTCGTGCTGGTCAGATTGACCTGGGTCGGCGGGCCGGATCTCAGCGGCCGCATGACTCCGAACCGACGCCGCTGTCACCTTAATAAACACCACCGCTGTCACCTTAATAAACACCACCGCTGTCACCTTAATAAACACCACCGCTGTCACCTTAATAAACACCACCGCTGTCACCTTAATAAACACCACCGCTGTCACCTTAATAAACACCACCGCTGTCACCTTAATAAACACCACCGCTGTCACCTTAATAAACACCACCGCTGTCACCTTAATAAACACCACCGCTGTCACCTTAATAAACACCACCGCTGTCACCTTAATAAACACCACCGCTGTCACCTTAATAAACACCACCGCTGTCACCTTAATAAACACCACCGCTGTCACCTTAATAAACACCACCGCTGTCACCTTAATAAACACCACCGCTGTCACCTTAATAAACACCACCGCTGTCACCTTAATAAACACCACCGCTGTCACCTTAATAAACACCACCGCTGTCACCTTAATAAACACCACCGCTGTCACCTTAATAAACACCACCGCTGTCACCTTAATAAACACCACCGCTGTCACCTTAATAAACACCACCGCTGTCACCTTAATAAACACCACCGCTGTCACCTTAATAAACACCACCGCTGTCACCTTAATAAACACCACCGCTGTCACCTTAATAAACACCACCGCTGTCACCTTAATAAACACCACCGCTGTCACCTTAATAAACACCACCGCTGTCACCTTAATAAACACCACCGCTGTCACCTTAATAAACACCACCGCTGTCACCTTAATAAACACCACCGCTGTCACCTTAATAAACACCACCGCTGTCACCTTAATAAACACCACCGCTGTCACCTTAATAAACACCACCGCTGAAATACGGCCGGTCTGTGGCTGTGATGGGACCTAGCCTGTGATGGGACCGCCCGGCCTCACCGGACCCGTCACCGGCCCTACCGGACACCTCACCGGACACGTCACCGGACACGTCACCGGACACATCACCGACCACACCGGACCCGTCACCGACCTCACTGGACCCGTCACCGGCCCTACCGGACACGTCACCGGACACGTCACCGGACACATCACCGGCCACACCGGACCCGTCACCGACCTCACTGGACCCGTAACCGGCCCTACCGGACACGTCACCGGCCTCACTGGCCTCATCGGACCCGTGACCGGCCTCACCGGACCCGTCACCGGACCTGTCACCAACCTCATCGGACCCGTCACCGGCCTCACCGAACCCGTCACTGGCCTCACTGGCCTCATCAGACCCGTGACCGGCCTCACCGGACCCCTTACTGGCCGAAAGAGGCGTCACACGTTGGTCACCGGGGTATGCAGTGCTCAGTTGGTTGCCTCTGAGGTACGACTTCGTTCACAGCCACTGTACGGAGATGAATTTGTTCCGAGCCCGAGATGGATTCGTTCCGAGCCCGAGATGGATTCGTTCCGAGTCCGAGATGGATTCGTTCCGAGTCCCGTGAGACGACCCCGTTACCGTTACGGTCAGCCTCAATCAATTGGCTGGCTATAAAACGCGTCGTTAACCAGCACGCATATCTAATGATCGGTTCGACAGAGCGGAGAGAGTCTTACAGGAATTGGGATAGTTGAGGTGAGCTGATACTGACGGGCATCGTACATGTGATAGAGACGTGCCTGGCAGTCACTCGGCAAACTGATGATTTCTCGTGGGACCCAACAGCAATCAATTTTGTGCTAACAAGCATAGAGTTGTAAACAAGCATAGAGTTGTAAATCCAAAGGGTCTAAAATATATTTTCAGCCATGGACCTTCACTGGAAAACATCATGGTTTCATCAGTAGGCCTGTCAAAGCAGTTCAGCAGAGACCCGATAACTGAATGTATCAAACCTGTCTGCCATCCAGGCATTTGTAACTTCCCGCACATCGCAATCCAGACCGCGCGATGGCACGACGCCACTTACGCAATTACCCGTCCACGGATTGCTCTCTCCCCGAACAGCCGCCTCAGGATGGCACACCACCTCACCACGGCACGGCTGCAGGTCTAACAGCCGCCTCAGGGTGGCACACCACCTCACCACGGCACGGCTGCAGGTCTAACAGCCGCCTCAGGGTGGCACACCACCTCACCACGGCACGGCTGCAGGTCTAACAGCCGCCTCAGGGTGGCCCACCTCCTCACCACCTCACCACGGCACGGCTGCAGGTCTAACAGCCGCCTCAGGGTGGCACACCACCTCACCACGGCACGGCTGCAGGTCTAACAGCCGCCTCAGGGTGGCACACCACCTCACCACGGCACGGCTGCAGGTCTAACAGCCGCCTCAGGGTGGCCCACCACCTCACCACGGCACGGCTGCAGGTCGCCAGGAATGCACACCTGGCCGAGATTCCGCCGCTGCTTGAGATACCCTGACCGGCGCCGACAGCTCGTGATCCTCTCCAGGCCTCGTTAAAGCTCGCACAAAGGTAGCTGGAGCCACTCTGGGGCGCATAGTGGCGCTGCAGACTCAAATAAGGCGAATTCCTGGAGGCCCACTCGACCGCGGAGCTGGGAACCCTGACCGAAATAGGATCTCTCGTAATCTGATGAGCGGCACGCTGAATTGCTTATTAAAATGTGTGGTGTAACATGGAAAAGAGGCCTAAAGCGGTTAATTAAATCATAAGAATTAGGTGAATCCTGTCGACCGTGGTCACTGGTCAATCCTGTCCATATTACAACATTATTCCAATAAGCGACGTGGAATATACAACACTGCACCATGACCCTGTTTCGCCCAATACCAACTCACCTTCTGTTCAGTCGGCACGTAGACTCACCTTCTGTTCAGTCGGCACGTATACTCACCTTCTGTTCAGTCGGCACGTATACTCACCTTCTGTTCAGTCGGCACGTAGACTCACCTTCTGTTCAGTCGGCACGTATACTCACCTTCTGTTCAGTCGGCACGTAGACTCACCTTCTGTTCAGTCGGCACGTAGACTCACCTTCTGTTCAGTCGGCACGTAGACTCACCTTCTGTTCAGTCGGCACGTATACGTGTTCCCCGGGCAGATCCACCTGCATGTCGGCCAGAACACGTGACCCGGGGTCAACCGGAAGCTCGGCGTACTCGCGAGCAGAGCGCATCGACGTCACCAGAATCTGAAGAACAAAACGGTTTGGTCAGGTTACAAGCTAAAGGTTGCGGAGGGTCCAGTCGTAATGCTGCCATGTGTTGAGAAGCGAATACGTTTTCACCTGAGGAAAATCCAATTAATAAGTATTGCTGAATGACAAATTGTATTATGTGCTACATCAGGCACATTGGTTGCTCCTACAAGCCGATGTAAAAGTGGAGTCACGAAACATTTCTGTTATTTCCTTGGGATGCGTTACGAATCATGTGCTCCGAGTCAGATAGCTAACATTTCCCTCCCAACACAACCCCGACCATCACAGGCGCACGTTGAAATCCCTGACACCTGATGCCAGCTGGCCGTAAGCTATGCGTGTTTGTATAGCCAAGGGCGCTAAATCTTCGGATCATAATCAGAGCCACGGCGATGAGTTTGAGTTGACTGACGTGACCTGGCCTCGGCCGAAATGGAACTGCCTCAGAAACCAATCCCGCTTGTCCTCCATCACAACAGTTGGCTTTATGATCTGATTGCCGGCTCCAATCTGTGCGCCAAGTGAGGCACGTCATGCGTCATAACAGCCGCGGCGATATGTCACGGTTGGCAGGCTGCCAATCCGCAGGGATCAGCCAATCCGCAGGGATCAGCCAATGTTTACTCTGTTGTCGGCCAATGTGGAGATCAAAAGGAAACAACGGTGCATCTGTACTAGTTAGAGCAACTAGGTCAGTCTGATCAACATTCGGATTAAATAAATAAATAACAACTAGGTCAGTCTGATCAACATTCGGATTAAATAAATAAGCAACACACATGACATTATTTCCCATAATTTGTCATGTTTAGAATGAGGATAGGTTAGTTCGCCTATTTTGTGAACTGTCA